>JZKD02S1672968.1:698374-712304 GCA_000966675.3 Picea glauca | reverse complement strand
CACACCAAATTGGTGTATGAGACCCCCTTGTTTGTGGGACAAGGGACCCCCCTCCGCCCAGCGATTTGATTGGTAAAGTCTACGAAGGTATACATACCCTACCCCCTTTGGATTTGAACCTGTAACCTCTTAAGAGGAAACACATGTTCTTAACCATTAGACCCACTCAGGCAATCTAAGGAGATCTAGTAATAATATAACTTTCCTTTGATAAGGGTAGAGAGTAAGGTAATTATCGTAAGTTATAAGTTAATTAGTTCACTAATTTATAAAGAAAATACCAATAATTGTCCCTTTAAACGTAAATAATTATCCATATCTATTCAACAATATCCACTAGATAAATAAATTTAATGAAAAATGAAAACTTAACAACACCAATTTACTATGGTATGGATTATAATAAATCTTTGTTGGAAATGTTTCATTCCAAATCGGCACAAAATATTTTAAGTAATTTCCGAAATATAAGGCGAGGCATTAATCTACCCAAATTTCGGATAAATAAACCCTGGCACCAGCATCTAAATAATTTTCATAGCTTGGGGTTTGGTTTAACAGTAACTAAAATAAAATCATGAAAGGTTGTCAGGGTTTCCATTAAGAGAACAAACACGCAATGGAAACTAGAACTCACTAGGGAAAAATATTGATCAAGGTTTATCGGAATCGATTCCAGTCAATGCAAAAGAAAATCACCTTTCAATGATTCGTTGAAATTTATTCTGCGCTTCCAATTGGTGCACTCTGCAATTAGGGTCGTAAGGGTATCATTTAATGGAAACGCACTACAAAAAAAATAAGGTGTTGGGCTTGTGATGAGAATCCACAATGAAACGATTCCAAGCGTGTTAGTAATCACACTTAATCCTTCGTGTATTCTGATAAACCTGGGCGTTTATGGTAATTGAGGGTAAAAAAAAAAAAAAAATTATCATACATAAAAAATCGACAAAAGTTCAAAAAAATCCAAAAGAATGAAACAATTCCAAGCGTGTTAGTAATCACTCTTAATCCTTCGTGTATTCTGATAAACCTGGGCGTTTATGGTAATTGAGGGAAAAAAAATAAAAATTATCATACATAAAAAATCGACAAAAGTTCAAAAAAATCCAAAAGAGGGTGCATGAAGGTATATGTAGCCCCTTGAAGACTCTCAATTCAAGAAGTGATTTAATATGTAATCCATCAATAAAAATTTGAATATGTTTGTGCCATGGATTCATACGATTTAATTACAAGGTAGAAATTACCGAATCAACTACAACTTTTAAAATACACCAACCATATATTAAATAACTCAACGATCGTAATCATAATTCCATCGAAAGGCAAAGTGTTATTTTTATTGAGTCAACTATTCAAATTCAATCACATTGTTACTTAGAATTTTAAAAGTAACCTTGTACGATTTGTCATATAGGAATTACCTAACCATTTTCAAATTTGTTGGAAGTGAATTTATAATATCAATGACCAGAAATGTTATGTCCCTAATCCTAAATTCTTTAATGCATATTCAAAATACACCAATAATATTCTAATACACCATTAAATAACTAGAATTTAATATTCATATTGAAAATTAATATTCTAATACACCATTAAATAACTAGAATTTAAAGTACCGTGACCAGAATAATGATGGAATTTCAGGATAATCGTCAACTTGAATCTTGCGCTATGTCCTTGTGCGCTATGTATTTTGTCCTTTCCTTCTTGCTAACAAGCGACTTCACCGATACCTACCAGCCAACGCTAGGGGCACTCTTCTTCCCCCTTATCCCCCTGAGCCGCAAAGGGGTCACACACAAAAACTCAGAATAAGATAGCTCAAGCTTGGCTTCGCAAGGAGAGGCTTCCACCTCTTTGTAAAGCTTGCAATCCAACTCACACAAGTAAACCAATCAAATTAAATTTGACAACATTTCAGTCATCCAGCAATAGGGTGATTTCCTCCTTACTCTTCCTTCTTTTTACAAGAAAAATTGTCTTGACACTTGTCAATTCATGAACAATTAAATAATTTTTAATAATCAAATTTGAGATTATTCACCCCAACACATGTCACACATCCCCACAAGTTGCACATGTTTATTTCCTTTTAATTAAATAATTTTGAATTTTTCATCACCTCCACAATTAGTTCCTAGATTTTCTCCTAGTTGTCCCTTAGTTCCCCAATTTCTCCTTTATTGTGTCTCCTAACTAATTTACAATTGGATTTTTATTAGGACTCTTCTCTTAATTAGGATTTAGAGTCTAGTTTGACTTAGGATTCTAACTCTATGTTGACAACCCATTCTCTCATGAATTAATTTATTTTAATTTAAAATTTATTTTATTAATTTCATGCACGCCTTCTGCACATGTCAATATATTTTATTCTCCCTATAATAGTTTTATTTAGTTTAAAATTTTCCTTATGCCTCTTTAATATAAATTCATTTAGACATAACCAATTTAGACTTCGATTTCATTATGTTTCCAGTTTATAAATTTGTATAAATTTATATTCTTTTTTCTATCAATTCTAAATATTCTTTTTATCCTCTAAAGTCTTCTAATTTTTTATTAATTTATCATTATGTTTTTTTTACTTTATTTTCATTCAAATTAACATGCGACGTTCCCTTCAAGATGCACCGACGTGCTCCAAGGGTGTCACTTGTCATTTGACTTAGTTTGGAAGTTGTATGTTGCTTGGAGTCAATACTCCACTTGGCGCCCGTGTGTGATACTAAGGGCTTACTGAGGAATAACGAATCCACCTTATTGTGTGCCCCTAAAAAATCCTCATGAATTATTGCCTCAGTCTTCCATCATGACATTGTGAACCTATCAGGAACAAGGTAGTTGTTAACCTTCAGTTCAGGTCAAGGCGGGAGTGCTATTAGGCTGTGACATGAATGCTACTACACCTCTCCCTAATCTATCTGATATTTGTGTATGACCATTTTACTCCATATGTGAGTCGAATTAGCAAGCATCACCATGCCTGCATCCAATGACAAAAATAATATTAATAACTCTTATACATGAAATCCATAACTAAAATTATCATCATAACACATGCGTAATAAAATCAAGTACTCATAATCAAAGCCAATAGTCCACTCCTTGAATCAATCCAGAGTCCAAGGATTTTTTTTTATGCCATAATCATCCTCATCGCATTATGTTTCCTACACACTAAGGAAACCTCGTCATAATACCTGTCAATGATCTACATCAATATAAATAAAATATCAAAATTTCAACATTTAGTTATAGCATAAACTTTAACTCATATACTGAATTAGATTCATAAAGTACCATGTTTAGCTAGATCACTTGCACGCAAGTGTCCTCAAAGAATAATCTGTGTTATGAAAATGTGGTCAGTAAAAATCTGGGTGTTACATCAATGCACCTCCTCCATTTGGCAACATGACTTTTGAAATCACTGCAATTAATAGATTGCATGAAGACATTAGGAGAATATGAAGTAAGAAGAATATCCGATGTAGAGGGGGTTGGCATAAACCCAGAGAAAAATATGACCTTCATTGTACCCGATGCAGAATGAATGGGTCACATGAAGCCTCCGACTATAGAATTCCATGGTAGAATATCAAAGAGGAAAGAGGTAAAACTTCAAAATCAACATAAGGTAAAGCACATGTTCACTATGTTATTTCCTATTGCAAGAAACAATATAGGAGTAACTGAATATTTGTTTAATACTTCATTTCCTTCTTGGGTGGGATGATTGCCTTCTTGACATAGGCGCAACATCACACATGAAATTTAGAAGAGAATTCTTTGAAGACTTTAATGATAATGTAGATGGTGTAGTGTGCTTTTCATACAGATCAAGTCTCAACCCTTCAGGAATGGGCACCATCAGTCTTAAGTTGCCTCGACTCCCAGATTTTCTTCTACATAATGTACTATGTCTTCCAGAACTGCAAAGAAACTTGTTGTCCCTTGTGCACATCAGATAGCAAGGCCACTTTGTTCATATGATTGATGGAAAAGTTGAGATAAGGAAGGATTTTGACAACATGGTTGTCATGATCGGAATGGAAGAAAAAAGACTGTTGAATTTGAGTGGGACATCTTCCCATACACACTCTATTGCATACCTCTCTCATCATGACTCATGTATAATTCCATCTATTCTTTTGTGGCATGCTATATTTGTCCATATTAATTATGATAGTCTTCATTTATTGAGAAAGAATGGTGTTTCTAGTCTTCCCACCATTCCTAGAAAAATTAACAATGTGATGCCTATATTCTTGGAAAGCATAGAAAACAACCTTTCCATGATTCCACTTCTAGAGCATGTAAAAAACTTGAACTGATTCATTCCGATTTATGTGGCCCTATGCCTATTCCTTCTGCAATTGGAAACAAATATATCATGACTTTTATTGATGATTACACTAGAATGTGTTGGGTCTATTTGCTAAAAGACAAATCTCAAGATTTTGAAACATTTAAAAATTTTCATGTATGGATCCAAAATGAAGCTCAGTATCGTATTGGCTCTCTTTGCACTGATAATGGAAGAAAATATACTTCTAATGAATTTGAAATCTACCTTCACTAACATGGGATCAAACATCAAACAACAGTTCCATACAATCCCCAACAAAATGGTGTAGTTGAATGAATGAACAAGACACTCCTAAATATGGTTCGTTCCATGATGTTTTTCAAGAATGTTAAATTAATGTTTTGGGCTGATGCAATTCTATGTGTAGTTTATATAAAAAACATGTGTCCATCTCATGCTCTCAAAAACAAGACTCCATATGAAATGTGGTATGGCCACATTCCTTCGGTGAGGCATCTCAGCATCTTTTGTTCCACTTGGTATGCCTTGATTCCTAAGGAGCAAAGAAGCAAGCTTGATGCAAGGAGTCAGAAGTGCATATTCTTGGGGTACTCAAATACCACCAAGGGGTATCGTATTTACGATGATACAAACAAGAAGTTCATCCTTTACAGAGATGTGATATTTCTTAAATCCACCAAGATAGACGAAATTGTTGAGAGGCAGCTTGATCATCTGGATAGATTCACTCATGTAAAGACATATCATGAATTTGATGATGAGATTCAACATCTTGAATGGGGGTCCCTATCTTGGGTCAATATTTGGAATCTCCTTGTGTCGCACCATCTCCCCCACATGAAAAAGTTCATGCCACTTCATCAGAATCTAAAGTTTAGTTGGATGATGTGATCGAGAAGATTGAAAAGTTGAGGCTTGATGAGAACTCAACACCATCTCAATCAATCGAACAACCTGGACCATCTCAAAAAAGTACACCAAAATGACTCACAAAAACTCTTGAAAGTGTTCATCCTAATGAGGTCCGGAAGACAAGAACAAGATTTTCCCCAAAACAAGATGGAGGGAATCTAGATAATTCAAACTCAGGTGATGTAGAAGATATTGATTTTTCATATGATTGTGAACTAAATTTATCTACTAATCGTGAACCAACTTCCTTTAAAGAATCCACTTCTCATGATCTGGAAAGAATCCATGCAGAAGGAATGTGATTCTCTCATCAAGAATGGGACATGGAAGTTGGTGGACGCTCCATATGTAACCAAACCAATTGGATGCAAGTGAGTATTCAAGAACAAGTACATATCATATGGCTCACTTGACAAGCACAAAGAAAGGCTCGTGGAAAAATGATTTGCACAGAAAGAAGGTGTTGATTATGACGAGACTTTTTCCCCCACAACAAAATGAGCTAGCATCCACACTCTATTTTCCATGGAAGCACAAAATGGATGGAAAATTCATCAAATCGATGTGAAGACTACTTTCTTGAATGGATACTTGAAAGAGAATGTGTCCATGTCTCAACCAGAAGGATTTATTGTGAAGGGACAAGAACATAAGGCATGCAAGCTCATCAAATCCTTGTATGGATTGAAACAAGAACCATGAAAATGATATGAAAAATTAACCGAGCATATTCTAAAATTAAATTTCAAGCATTTCAATATTGACAATGCAACTTTGTTTGTCAAAAAAGTTGGAAAAATTGTTGTATATCTTGTAGTATATGTAAATGATATGTTCATAATAGGGAACAATGAGAATTACATTGCATCCATAAAGAAAGAGTTGAAGAAAGCCTTCGAGATGACATATTTGGGACATATTCACTACTATTTGGGCATTGAAGTGATACCAAATCCAAAGTACATATTCATCTACCAGAAGAATTACATTGGAGAACTGTTGAACAAGTTTGGCATGGTTGAGTGTAATCTTGTTTGTACTCCAATGGAATAGAATTTGAAGTTCACATCAAAAGAAGTCTTATCTATCTTACTACCACCAGACCAGACATTTCATTTTTTTTTGGCATTATTTTTAGGTTCATGTAGAAACCTTATGAAGGACATTGTTTTGCTGCAAAGAGAGTTCTAAAATACTTGAAAGGAACTAAATATTTTGGAATCAAGTAATCTAAGGTAGATGAATTCAACCTGATTGCATATTGTGATTCATACTTTGATGGGGATAAGGAAAATGGAGTGTGAACTTCAGGTTATCTCATGAGATTTAGATCAACAATTGTCTCATGCAGATCATGCAAACAATCAGTTCCAGAAGATTCCACAACAGAGGAAAAATATGTGGCAGTTGTAGAAGTGACAAAGGAGATTGTGTGCCTCAGGAAAATACTTGAAGATTTGCAGGATAAACAAGTAAATTCTACTCTTCTAGTCGACAATACTTTTGCAATCAAGTTGGCCAAGAATCCTAGATTCCATGATAGAACCAAGAACATCAACACAAAGTATCACTTGATTCGATATCATGTAGAGGCCAAGAAAATTGTTGGTCCTTGACTAGGTTTTGAGGAAACGCTGGTCATGTTTGATTGATTTTGGGACTTCGATAGGCTGGTCGAAGGCAGAGCGCAAGGCGAAGCGGAGATCATGGGATCTCAGCCCCTTTTTTCGGGCTTTTGGGTTTAGGGTTTATGTAATGGGTATGGGATGTCAGCCCATGGGTTTTACCCATGTTTAGGCCCATTTTGTAAAGTATAAATAGATATCTAGGCGATGTAAGAAGGGGTGTGAGAAAGTAAGTTATTTGGCTTAGTGCTAAGATTGGCTAAGTGCAAATGATGTAAGTGGGATCTATGTGATTGAGTTGGCTTTGTGCATACTTTGTGTTGAGAACTTGCAGAGCTAAGTGCAAGTGATTGTAAGAAGGCTCTATGCCTAGATCTACTTGGGGAAGGAGGATCTGGCGAAGTGTGCGCAAATATCCTGTCCTATGCGAAGTAGGATTTTGTGGCTCTGTGCATGTAGATGATTGACAGAAGACAATAAAGAGAATAAGAATTAGTGGATGTAGCCCCAGGCTGGGGGAGAACCACGTATATTCTGTGTTATGGTTTCTTTGTGCATTATGGTTGTTATATTGTTCATATGATTTATGCCTTTGTGCTTACCTTCATGAATGTTTAGATACATTTGATATGATATCTTAGTGCTTAGCCATGTGAATGAATGCTAGATTTGAATTATCTCCATATGCTAAGTGC
The DNA here is from genome assembly GCA_000966675.3 of Picea glauca. NCBI lineage: Eukaryota > Viridiplantae > Streptophyta > Pinopsida > Pinales > Pinaceae > Picea > Picea glauca. The sequence goes on along the minus strand of JZKD02S1672968.1, from coordinate 704,727 downwards.
TTGAATGTGTTAGGTCTTGTTGAATACTACGATGCTCTATAATTAGGGTTTATCTATGCTGTGAACAAGGATTAAATAACGAACGATAATTGCTAAGTGTTATGTTAGAGTGTTGTAATCACATATCTATGTCCCAACTAGGTTGCAAACACTTGATTCCTGCAACCACTAAGGACACCAAACGTTAAGACTACACGCGAAGTAGAAGTGAATTTTTTATTTTTTTTGCATGAAGGAAAAGACAACAACAGTTGAACCACAGAACCAGACGACGAACACATGTTCACAGGTCAGTTAACAGACAATAATGGCTCAAAAACTAGCACAACGAGTAACTGGGCATCACAAGCGTAAATCAATAGATAGAAACGAGTACCCGCCTGACTTAACATGACAATGCCTACAAGCTAAGGAACAACATCCACCATCTCGACACAATAGCCTCGACGACTAGTAACTAGAACCTCGATGGTGTGTGACCAAACGCCTGAAGGCGTACATCCTATGTGCTAACAACAACTTGCAACGATCAACAACACTCCCGACGGAAACACAAACTCCGACTGGTTTATCATTCGTCATTATCTAAAAGGACATGCCATGATCTCATCATCTGGAATCATGCCGCCCTCAGGTGATAGGCGAAAAAATAACCATGGCGCAACATAATCCAACTAGACCAAGGACTCAATAAAGTCCAGGACGCTAGGATCTTAAATAACTGACAAGAAGTCTACACCCACACCCCCAAGCTATAGGTCAACAAGACACATATGACATTGGTCAAATGAATTGCACACCCTATTAAACGACTCATCACAACCATATCCATAACTGTTGTGCAAGATGTCTGAGGGTTACGAGCGAATGGTTAAAACAACAAACCTAAACTCAACTTTATGCTTGTCTAAAATGATATCCCAATGATTTGATAAAATCAACAGCCTTGTATGTCAAAAAGTTATTATTTCCTTGAATAAAAATCCCCCTTAAAATCCTCAAGCTCTAATCACTCAAGGGTTACTTTAGACAAGGTAATTATGTATTATCTCGTCCAAGATATACTACTCTCTGGCACACCTTAGATAATGTATATCTCTCTCACAGCTTATCTTAAAATTCGTAATAATGTTATGCTACCAATAAAATTAAAAACTGCACCCACCAATAATGAGATCACTGCACTGGATTAGTATATCCAATTAATCATCAATGTAACGATGTTTCACTTTCTCATGTTAGTAAGTAAAACAAACGAATTCAGCTTCCCGTTAAACTATAAATCTTTAACAATACATGCTAAAGCAATTGCCATCTAAACCCTATCTCCGTCCAAATAATTAGAACGTTTTCTAAATGAAGGTCGTTGGGTTTCCCTTTTGTTTACCTTAACAATTACCTATTGGTCTCATTAAATACACCAGTTGTCCATTAGATAAGTAATTACCCGACAACTATAGTTCGGTCTCATTAACGAAATCACGGGCAGGGTTACCAAATAAAAAGATGCAGGTAAAAAAGTTGTCAAATAAGCTATCTAAGAAGACGCAATCAATCAAGAGTTACGACGGTTGTCAGGATAATAAAACCACTATGGTAATCAACGTAACGCTCGGACACTCGTACACCCAAGCACCAAATTCTTGGGTTCCTCCCAGTCGGGGTTAAGGGAAAGGGGAAACTCACAGGGTTAAGGTTTCACATTCGACAAATATATCCCAGGAAAGGAGGATCGTTGAAAGGAAGGGGAACGCTGGAGGAGACATCGCGGTCACAACCAAATGGCATACCTTGCTGTCAAATCGCAATTCGTGGTCAAGGGTAAAGGTAAAGGCGGACCAACATAGGGTAACACTCAGTCAACAACATGCAATCACTGGCTTAGAATTTACACAATTCACAACCTATCACAGTGCAAGAGAATCGTTGGATAGAGGGGACACTGGTTGAGATATATCGTTGCACGTTTTTTTTCCCTTATTGTAAAGAAATTGCAATAACACGAATAAAACAAAACATTGTGCAAGCAATTAAAGAATAATAATTCACTACACAAAGAACAACGTCAGAAGGTGTCCCCATATCCCCTTACAAGTTTTAATGACTTTCCCCCCTTATTAATTTACTAGTTGAGTTCAATTTAGAAGGTTCTTTAATGCTAGATACCTTACTAAGTTAGGCTCTCTGCTTTTTCCTCTTGTTTTCCTTTTCTTTTCATGTTTCCCACTTTTTCCTAGTTTCCTAATTATTTTAGATTTCCCTCTTTCCCTTTTCATTTAAAACTCAAAAAGGCATGTGCAGAAACTTACCCTTTTTCCCTTTTTCTTTTTAATGAATAAATTTTTAATTAGCATTAATATAGTAAAACAATTATTTCCCCTTTTTAAATTTTATCCCAAAAGATTTTTAATAAATCAATTTAATTGCTTACCCCCTTCTTGTCACAAGATTAAAGAAGATTATCATTATTATTTATTATATATATATATATATATATATATATATATATATATATATTAATAAATAGATAAAAATTTATCACGAGTATAATTCAGACCTAGACTTTATTTTCCTAGACTGGGCGACATTTTATTAGGGGAAAATTTTTAATCTTCCTTAACACATTATTCGTCCTAAATCCATCTAGGTTTATCCCATTATTAAATAACAACGCGACATGCCCTTCAATACGCACTAGGTGCTCCAAGGGTGCCACTCACCTCTTTATGTTTCTTTTGCACAATGTGCCCTTCAGGATGCACTACGTGCTCCAAGGGTGCCACTCGCCTTTTTCCATTTTTCTTGCGCGATGTTCCCTTCAAGATGCACCACATGCTCCAAGGGTTCCACTCACCTCTTGACTGACTTGGTAGACATAAAAAACCCCTGGAGTCAATACTCCTCCAGGTGATCTTGTGGGAGACTAAGGGCCTCTAAGGAATAAGGCCCCTGCCTTATTGTGTGCCCCTTAGAATCATCGTGAGAAATTTTCATAGTCGGCCCTCATGGCATCGTGGGTCTACTCGAACTAGGTAATCGTTAACCTACAGTTCGAGCCACAGTGGGAGTGCTAGTAGGTTGTGGCAGGGCTGTTGTCCACACCTCTCCCTCAACATCTTTGGTAGTCATGCGTGACCCCTCTACTCCACATGTGATTCTAGTCGGCAAGCTACCGTTAGCCTACATCATCAACGAATCATGTTAGAAATATATCCATAATCATATCATCTAATCAGATGCACTAATATCTCATATAAAACAATCAAACCCCAATAGTTCACTCCCTGACTCGATCTGGAGTCTAAGGGGTTCCATCGATGCCTCTGCATCCTCGAAGTCCAAAATCCTGCACACTCAGTAAAACCAAGTCAATAGCACCTGTCTATGTCAATGCAGCAAAACAACATGTCATCAAACCATAACGCCTCATAATCAAAATTAAATGTTTAATAGTATAATAATCCGGATCACTTGCGAGCAAGTGTCCTCAAAGAATAAGTTTTCTCAGTGCACAAGAGCGGGATGTTACAACTTTGTGCATATTGTGTGTTGAGAACTTGTAGATCTAAGTGCAAGTGATTGTAAGAAGGCTCTGTACCTAGATCTACTCGGGGAAGGAGGATCTGGTGAAGTGCACGCATATCTCATGTCCTATGCGGAGTAGGATTTTGTGGCTCTGTGCATGTAGATGATTGACATAAGACAATAAAGAGAATAAGATTTGGTGGACATAGCCCCAAGCTGGGGGTGAACCACGTATATTATGTGTTATGGTTGCTTTGTGTATTATGGTTGTTATATTGTTCATATGATTTATGCCTTTGTGCTTACCTTCATGAATGTTTAGATACATCTGACATGATATCTTAGTGCTTAGCCATGTGAATGAATGTTAGATTTGACTTGTCTCCATATGCTAAGTGCTTGAATGTGTTAGGTCTTGTTGAATACTACGTTGCTCTGTAATTAGGGTTTATCTACACTGTGAACAAGGATTAAATAACAAACGATAACTGTTAAGTGCTATGTTAGAGTGTTGTAATCACAAATCTGTGTCCCAGCTAGGTTGCAGACACTTGAGTCCTCCAATCACCCCTGCCTCTGCCTCGGGTGATACTTCATCTACTTCGCAGGTATTGTCGAAAGGGCCGGTAGTTAGGGTTTTGTTGGTGTGTTGTTGAAGCGTTGAACCCTGGGTCTACCCCTATGCCAACAACAATTCACTTAAAACATTGTTCCACAGATGATAAAATTGTAGACATATTCACCAAAGTGCTTGGAAGAGAAAATTTTGAGAAGTTCAAAATGATGCTTGGACTCACACACACCCCTTCAGATTAAAGGGGGGAATTTTGGACACATAATCCTTTGAGGTTGCATTACTTGTAATTGTAATGTAAATATGGAGAGTCATAAGTGATAGGAACGGTCACCCATTGCGGAATACCAAGAGTCATTTAATCATGTATATATTCACCTATCATACTAATGCAAGATCATCAAATGTGAGTTATCTTTTTTGGCATCTTGGCTTGTCACATACAAGTCCCTAATTAAAAGGAAAAAAATTACTATATCAATAAAAGGAAAGAGCAATTTTCCCAACTATCTAAAATGGATCCTAAGAGTTCTGGAGACAAATTCTAATATGCAATACTAAAGAAAATAATATGATTCCCTTAAAGGACTGGAATTACTACCTTAAAATTCTTTACGAGTTCCCTAATGTCATGAACACCATTCCTATTTTCCATATAGAGGATGAAGTTTTTTCTTTGGATGACATAGAGTTTGGGGTTAAGCAACTTGCAAATGGGAAAGATAAGGACATTGAAGGCTACCAAGATTAAATTTTTAAAATTGGAGAGCCTATACTCATCCCTCACATACACAAGCTCTTCAATTTAGCAGTCAAGCAGGGCTTCCCTAAACCTTGGATGCAAATCCTCATTGTTCATATTTTTAAAAATGGGGATAGAAACATTCCCTTTAATTATAGGGCCATTATGATTAACTCGATTTTACCCAATCTTTATGGAATTATTTTGGAAAAGAAGATTATCCTTTGGCTAGAAAGTCACAATAAAAGAGCTAAAGGTTAGGTCAGGTTTAGGAGATATCATTCAACTATGGATTATCTTGTTACCTTTAGGATCATTGTAGAGGAGTTCCAGAATAATAAAACCAATATTTTTTGCTGTTTTGTTGACTTTAGAAAAGCTTTTGACACGGTTCCTAGGAAAAACCTTTGGAATAGTTTGGAAGAGGTAAAATTTCCTTTCGAGTTGAGGGTTGCTACAATAAGGTCATATTAGAACTTTATTTCCAAGTTTAATAACATTGAGGGTTGGTCGAAACATATTAACTGCAATATTGGAGTCAAGCAAGGTTGTCCCTTGTCCCCTACCCTTTTTGGCATATACATTGACAAGTTTGAAGATTTATTGGAAGAAGCAGGTTGTGTCGGCCCTACTCTCACTGATATAGTCATCAATATCCTTCTTTATGTCGATGATATTGTTCTTATGGAAGGGATTCCCCATGATATTGAAAACCAACTAAGAATTGTCAAGGATTTTTGCTCCAATATGGGTATGACTTTTAATACTGACAATACTAAGTTCATGATCATTAAATCCAATAATATCACTTATGATACCTTCATATATGACAACAAAAAATTGGAGGAAGTGACTTCATACAAATATATTGGAATTGAAAATTCACCACAAGATCAATTGGAATTATAGCATTGAGAAAAAGATTATTGGGGGATGGAAAGCTTATTATGGGCTTGAAAGCAATTGTAAATAAGTTAATCTTTGGATATGGGATAAGAAGAAACTCTTATTTGAAACTCTTGTTATGCGTGTTATTTTATATGGTTGTGAAGTCTAGGGATATAGTATCTATCATGAATCTTGGAGAAATATAGAGAAAATACAAAAGAATTTTATAACCTATAATCTCAAAATTAAATGAAATATGCCCTATTTGATCCTCCTCTTAGAGAGAATCCTTTCCCCCATTGAGAGCATGGCTATGACTAGATACCTAATGTATAAAAACAAGTTAAACAACATGGAAGACAAGAGGCTTCTTAAAATTGCTTCAAAATCCAGTCGTATCCACCATCGACTCAAGCAAGGATGGCATAAAGATGCCCAGTCTTGAATAAGCTATAGAATTGTTCCTCATAATATGGGTAAATACCAATCATATATCTGGGGAAACGGAGCATATAGAATTGTTCCTCTTCTATGAGAAGCAATATAATTCACCACAATCAAAGTTTGGTCCTCAATCTCCATTATTAAAATAGATTTAATAAATAGGAGATATATACATACATG
>JZKD02S1672968.1:664920-686898 GCA_000966675.3 Picea glauca | reverse complement strand
ATGTGTTTCTATTAACACTTAACACGTAGTTTAAAAGTTCAACTTTTTGAAGTTTTTACTGAAATATGCCCAAAAATTGTTGAAACTCCATATTTGAGTGATTGAGTCTGTATAATTCAAGTGTCTTGAGGGTTTTTCAAGGTGCTAAATCCATTTATGCATTAAAAATTGCAACTTGAATAGCAGAAAATTATGATTTCACTACGATATGTTTCACCTGATTTCGGTGAAAATTTTCAAAAAATTGAATGTTTAGAGAAGCCCAACACTTAATAAGGTGGTCCTCATAAGAATATCACACTACAATAAGCATGATCAAATTTTTTATGGAGGAGTTTAATCTAGTTAGATATGCAAATTAAGATTTATTATTTGTTGTGTTGTGTTGTTAAAGTTATATGCTCTATATAATCATATGGTGAAACTCGTCCCAAGGTTTAGAATTTGTACTTTAAATATTCAAACATCCAAACCGAAAAAGATGAGTTGTGAAGCAACAAGTTCCTGCCCAAAAGGTAGAAAGAAAATGTTTAGTAGCTATTGTTCGAATTCAAGGTCCATCAAGGTTCAAGGTCGTTTACTGTTCGAGTTCAAGGTTCATCAAGGTTCATTTTACACTGGTTCATTACCCTTATCCCTGCATCCGTGTTTATCTAACCCAATGGATAAGGGCTAGGATGATCATGAACCTTCAATCCAAGCTAGTTGACTAGATCAATTGTTATGAGATTAGCCTATGAACCAAAGTCGAACAGAGCATCTATATTGGTCTTCTTGACCTGAATATTGATGTGGAAGAACTTGGCCATATCCTTCTCTTCCTGGTGATGAAGGATACTCAGACTCGCCTCCTTCTATAAAGATGTGCATACAATATTTTCATCCACATCCGAGCTACTTTCAATCTGATTTCTTGAATATGAGGCTAGAAGGTTCTTTTTCTTTATGTCCTTTAAGTGATTCTTCGGGTTCAACTTGGGATGTAGTTTCCAACATTTTTCCTTAGGGTGGCCATCGATGTTGCAATGATTTTAATGATTGATAGGATATTTGCACTGATTTGTAGTGGTTGTTGTCTTCTTATCTTTTCCCCCTTTCCACTTCTTCTTCCCCTCCTTGGAAGCTTCCTGGTGATCTTTTTTCTTTGAACCACTTGGTTTCCCCTTCTTTTGGCATATGTTTTCCATGTATTGTGTCTGTACACAGGCCTCATCCATTGTCCTTGGCTTAAAGAAAATCACCTGCTTTTGTATATGATTGTGAAAACCCCCCAGATACTTGAGGAGTACATATGAGTTCTTGGGAGAGATACCCAACATGATGGCCATCTTTCTGAACTCAGTGGTGTACTCTTGTACACTCCACCCCTGCCTCTACCTGAGGTAGTGCCACCAGATCCATTGTTCCTCTACATACCCGATAGGGTGGAATTGGGACTTGATGAGTGTTTTCAAGTCCTCCCACCTAGTTACTAGAAGATCACCCTCCAACCTAAGTGTTTCTGTATGGATTTCCCACCAGGTTAAAGCATGTCCCTCTCACTTCAATCTAGCAAATGAAATATTTTTCTCTTCATATTTATGGTGAATGCTAAAATAAACTTCTAGTTGTTGCAACCAATGATTCATTTTTACTGCATCGATATCACCTTGGTATGGCTTTATGTCCACTTTAACTTCCATCTTGAATATGCATTTTGAAGGGTTCACGACACTTGAACTCAGCTTTTCTTTCTTGGATTCTTTTTGCGACTCCTTTCCTGAGTCATCCTGATCTCTCGATTTCCCCTTCGATCTGATATCTGAGTTAGAGCCTCCATCATCTTTGAATGGTTCAATATTTCCTACTAGAGCCTCCATGAGGGGGTTCATATTGCAACTGGTGTCGGCAATTTGCACTTCCAACCTCTCAAATCTCTCTTCTATTGGATCTCAAGGGTTGTTATGAATAGATTCTTCTAGCATGGATAGGGTTTCCGCAACTTCTCTTTAATTATATTCTTGGATCCCGCAACTTCCCACAAATACCCAAAAGAAAAATGTGCTCTAATACCAATATGATCTGTAAATTGTCGTGGATATTCCACTGGAACAGTTCATCACAACAGATTTGAGAAATAACTGAAATATTTATTATTAAGGTTATTTTTCCATTAGAACTCAAACTCTTGATTATTGGTTTTTTGCTTAAGCACGAAATAAATAAAATGTGGAAAATAGAGAAAAAAATAAATAAATACATAAACCATCCACAAATAAACACAAGATATGACCCGGAAAACTCAATATGTGAGAAAATCCAACTAGAAGGTGAGGTTGTTTTGCTATGTTTTCTCTAGTATATAAATTATGCAAGTACAAAGAAAGAGACACTCTCTATTGAGTTGTATTTGACCTATATCCTGTATGGCTGCTAGAAAATCTCTCCTCCTCTATTATGCTCACAAAATACCACTCTTAGATGTTTTTCTCAAATATGGAAAAAAATACCATGAAAAATAATGGAATCCCTTCTCCTTCTAGTGGTCTGGTATTTAACATAGCCCGATAGCCATCTAGGGGTAGGTTTTTTACTTCCTCAACCCTCAATTGTGATATGGTTTTGAACCTCTTAAAATATTCTTGAAATTACATATGTGTGTATCCCCATATGCATGGGTAATAGGGGCTGACATGGCATCCTCTCATACCATGGTGGTCAACATGATAGGTCAACTTGCGAGAGACATATAAATTTTTCATACAAACTCCAATTGATGAAAAAAATGCATTATTGGAAAGGTCTTGGAGTCTAGAATAGTGTCAAGAGAGTGCGCAGGAATTCTAAATACTAGAACCCCAAAAACTGTCTTTTAATTCCTCAAAATGGCTTTGGAATTTTTCGAACCCCAATTTTTCAAAGTGGGATTTGCCACTAAAATGGCCTTGCAAGTTGAATCCTCCATTTTTTTACACTCTGAAAGGATAGAGATAGAATAAAAACAATATAATGATCCAATCTCGATCAAGAAATCTCAATCAAATAGTATGACCTATTAATATTGACAATGATTAAAAATTATGATGAGTTTGTTGAAATCTTGACATCAATTCGACAATTTTAATAAATCTATTTATATAATTATTGACGTGCTAATTTTTTTGATAACTTGTCACATACTTCTAACAAACAAACAAAAATAAAATCTACATAACATCAAATCCAAATCCCAGATCTATAATCTTACCATAAGAAATTTTAGGGTTTATGTTAATCTATTTTCATTTGAGGTCAATCCATGCTTCTAGTCAAAGACGTACTTTCTTTGTTTTCTAATCTCTTCAATTTTTTTGTGTTAGGCGAGACAAGTTCATCCTATGAACTTGTACATATTTTTATTTTTATTATTTTCATTGACCATGTTAAGTCTACTTATGCAATCATTATTAAATTTTAAACCATCGTAGATCCACCTTAACTTTGGATCTATCATGGGGCATCAAATACTTTGAGATGCAAATGTTTCTTAAGTTTTGTACTCTAAAAAAAATTGCATCTCAAAGAATTTGATGCCTCTTGGTGCATGATAGATCCATAGTTAAGATGGATTTACGCTAGTTTAATCTTCCACACGTGATGTATGGTGCAACGTCTTAAACAAAATTCCAGACCTCTTTATTCTATATTTTAAAAATGTCCATGTTAACTCTGGATCCATCATGCTCTAGATCCATCATGCATTGAGAGATATGCACATTTTTTTAGAGTACAAAACTTGAATAAATGATTGCATTTAGAAAGATTGTATGTCAATGCCTTTGGGTGCATGATGAATCCAAACTTAAGATAGATCTACTACTACTACACACACACACACACACACACACACACACACTATGTGTCAACTCTATGTTGAGCACCAAAGGAATTGGACATCTCCCTCATAGTCAACCCACCATTCAAATGTTTTAACCATAAGATATATATATATATATATATATATATATAAAGTTGATATTGAAATATTTACTTGTTACTAATATTTTTTAAAATCACATGTCTTAACTCCATATTAAGCATTGAAGGAATTACACATCTCCCTCATATGGAAAAGTGGAAAGCACCTATGTGCCTAATAAGAATTTTTTTAATTTTAATTACTTTCTCTCTATATAAAGTTAATATTAAATTATTTTACTTAAAGATAAATGTCTATATAAAATTACTTTACTTAAGGTGGATGCTAAAATATTTTTTTTAATATTTTTTAAAATGCCACACGTCAACTCCATAGTACTAAGCATTGAAGGAATTATTCAAAGAACCTATTAAGGAAATCAGATTTTTACTTTCAATTACTCTATTTCTCTCTCTATAAAGATAGAGAGTTGATATAGAATTATTTTACTTAAGATGGATATTGAAATATTTTATTTATTGAAAACTTTTAGACGCAATAAATACATGAGTTCATATATCATCCTTATATTTATGTATCATTAAAATCTTCATGCATATATCATTCATTTATGTGTACAATAATTCTCACACCAAAAATATTCAATACGATGAATTTTTATTTATTTTGATTGTATGAAAAAACAATTTGATTGTTTATTTCTAAATGTGCAAACTTATGATTGATATAATACATAATTCTGAGATATGAAATGTTTAAAAAATACAACATCGTACATGATTCATAGGTTCGACCCCTACCTATGTAGAAATGATTACTTACTAAGTACCCACTTCACGAAAAGAGAGTAGTTGTAAGTAATTCCTGGGATGGATGATGGATCAACTAGGGCCGAGGTGGAACCCTAGAGGGGTGTGGTTTAGTGTACCATGTCTACACAGTTGAGGTGATGGGACTTCGGTGGCCTCAGGAGGGGAGTCAGTAAGCTGACAGGAGAGCCCCAGACGCTGGTAGACGGGTAGGGTTTCCTACCAGGGTAGGGGATCTCTTTTATTGCTTCTGCTGACTGGGAGGGTACTTTCTCCCCATGGTGGAAGTTGAGATAGACTCTGATTCTGGCCTGGACAATGATGAATGGTGGAGTCAAGAGAGTATCCACAAATCTGATGAGGTGTATAGGGCTGACCTTAGAGCGTACCATCGGAAATCGAGTCTGCCAGATCCTCTCTTAAATTCTTTTAGACAGGACTTCAATGCCCGTAGCTCACTTGATACATGTGTTGATCCATATAGACACTCGTTGGACATGAGGTCTATCAGGATCATTGACAACCTTTTTGACTTGGAGGTGTCAGGAGGTTGGGATACACTCATCACACTAAAGGTTTTTCATTCTTCTGGTTCTTCCTCCCTGTGGGTTTTGGCTGGAGGGTTAAACTGTGAGGCGATTAATGTGGGAGGGTTGAAGCGCTTTCTAGTTTTTAAGGAAGGAGAGGCGAGTTTTAGGGGTTTTCACTCAGAGGTGGGTGATCTAGGGGATCAAAATATTCTCAAAAATAAAAGTGCTCGGAATTACTTAAAAATGGACATGTGTGTAGGCCTCGTCCTCACAATCCCAACGCAACTTGAACGGGTTCAAACAGACGTTGTATCAGTGAGATATTGTGTTCTTTTCATTTTTCCAAACAAGCAAAAATTTTCTCACTGTACAGTGCTGACATGGTAGAGTATGGTCCCACACATGGCAGGTGACGTGGACTGTTCACTATGTAGAGGTGTTGAGTTGGAAGGATGACTAGGCATGCTATGTGCCAGATATGTGGATGAATGGTTTCTTGACACGTGGCGTATGGGTGGAAAGTAATATGGTGCGACGTGTCCCAATCGTGGGCTGCCACGTGGCACCCCTCCAATTTGTAAAAGGTTGTGTAGTTCACGGGGGTAAAACCTCCGACCTCGTAGGTAACTGGCATAGCTCTAACATAGGTCGGGCTACCAGCCCATCTACGAGTGTTTCTTACCCCTATACTATGTTTTAATTATTTGAATTGAATCAAAGGTTGGGTTGGCGGAGGAAAGGGTCGGGACCTAGCCCCAACCCCCAGTTTATACACCACACGACCATTGCTTAGCCCTAGTTCTTTTACCATACAACCTCAGCATATGACCATTGGCATGGGGTTGATCCATGGTGTTTAACCAATGGTGCGGGGTTTTAACGCATACAACAAACCAACGATCAGTTTGCGGCACGCCAGTCAAGTATCAACACAACTTTCCTTTTCTACAACGAGCTTGAGATATGCACTGGGACGTGGCCATATGGCCCCCCATGCAACCAACACCTCCACTCTAAGGGACGCTAATCGCACTAATAGTTCGACAGATTGCCATGAATTGTGAGATGCTCGTGGTGCTGGGCTTTTGTCCTAGTAACACTGCGGGAGCTGGGTTAGTCACACACAGGTGTGAATTGGAGAACCAAGGACAACAAGCTTGAAGGGGAAACTTTCCATGAAGATATCTTCTTCATTTTTTGGCCAAACCAGGTGCAAAAAGAGCCCAGCTAGGGGTTTTTGGATGTTTTGGAGCCATTGGATCCATCTATTTGGCATTTTGAACACTGTAAAGAACTATTTTTATCACTTTGAGCAAATAATATAAAATATCCATTGGAAGTTGGACCAGGAGATGTAGACCAAGAGAGGAGTGAACTCCTTTATCATTTGTTGTGTTATGTGTTTACTGATGGTTGTTAATTGTTGGTTATTATGTGCATATTAAGTGTGAAAACTCTCTAATTTATATGTTTGCAAATTGATCTTTTTTCCCAAGCACACATAATTAACACTTACAAATAATTTAAAATATACATGTCTTCTTCATTTTCAGATCAAGTTGGTATCAAAGCATGAAAAAGGCAAGGCTTGATTGTTTGCAAGTGTTTTGTTTTCTGATGCTTACAAGGTTGAAGCTCACAAGAGGAGAAGGTCAACTTGTAAAGCCAAGTTCTCAACTGTCAAGAAGGAGAACTACCAAATCACCTCAAGCTTCAAGGAGATATTCATCAAGTATGGCTCATGAGGAGATTCATGGAACTCTTCCTTCAAAGGAGGAAATTTTCAAAAAAAAAAATTATGATATGATTGAGATGGTGAAATTTTTGTTTGAACAAATAAATGCAAGATTGCAAGGTGAAAGTTCCAACCCTCCAAATGGAAATGGAGACAGTGCAGCACTCATTTGGTAGGAAGCCAAAACTCAAGAGGACATGAAGAAACATGGTAAAGTTTTATCCTCTTGGAATGATTTTATTGTTGCACTTAATAGGAAATTTTATCTATTAGCATACATGAAAAAAGATATTATGGATTGGCAAAACTTTAGACAAGCTAAGGAAAAAAAAATTCAAAGTTACACTCAAGAATTTAGAAGAAGGGCTTTGATTTGGGTAAAGATTTGTCTTCTCAAGAAACTTTACTCAAATATATTGGAGGATTGCATAGCTACTTGAGGCACACAATACTTATGTTTAACCCTACAAGTCTAGTTGAAGTTTGTGTACAGACAACTCATTTGGAAGTAAGAGGGAGGAATGAACCTCAAGAGGGCAACAAGAAACCTTTTGTTCATGGAGACAAAGGAAAGAAGACGTTTAATGGAAATGGTATAAAGAATGCTTCAGTCAAGAAAAAGGGAGAGAAACTCACATTGGCCATGATGAAGACCATTGTTGGAAACTTCATCCTGAAAAGAGACCCAAAAATTTCAACAATAAGGGGAAAGCAAAGACTACTACAACCGTACAACATGATTTAGGTTCTGATTCGGTTGATGAAACAAATATTACAGCCATGGGTTTTCAAGGTAAGGACTCTATTGCAAGTACTAGTTCTTCAAGTAGTAATAACCTCAATGAAACTCAACAAGAAAAAGAAAGAATAGAGTTTTTCCACATAAGGGTGATTTCAAGACACTGTCAAGAAACTAAAATTGAAAACTACTCCACATCCTAAACCATACCCTCTAGGATGGATATGTTACAATGCCAAATTGCATGTGACAAGAAGGCGTAAACTTAGATTTGCCATCATTGCAAATTTTATAGATGAGGTAGAGCTTGATGTTATTCCTTTGTATATATGTGGTATTGTGTTGGGAAGACCATATTTATATGATAGGAGAGCCATATTTCATCGTCATGAGAACAAGTATAATTTGTTTAAAAATGGAGTTGAGTACATTGTTAGAGCACATACAAAGAAATTGGATTTGTCACTTGTAAATGTTGGACAAATGAAGAGATTAGTCAATGCTAGTAAGAATTTTGTCCTCTTGATGATCAAACCCAAAGACAATGTTGAAAAAGAAGCTTTCCAAGGTTGTGATTCAAAGTTGAAATCTAATTTATATGAGGTTGTTAACCAACATTATGAGATGTTTCAGGAACCAAAGGGATTGCCTCCAAAAAGGGCTATCCAACATGAGATACAATTGCAGCAAGATTGTCCTCTTCCAAACATTGGTATGTACAGAATGTCAGTCATGGAGAATACTGAAATTAAAAAACAAATCCAAGAGTTGCTTGACAAAGGGGTCATTATGCCAATCACTTCGCCATGTGGAACACCAATTGTTTTCGTGCCAAAGAAAGATGGTACATGGTGCATGTGTGTATATTTCAGGGCCTTGAACAAGATTACGGTAAAGAATCGTTATCCTCTTCCTAGAATTGTTGATTTGCTTGATAAATTGAAAGATGATAAGTATTTTACTAAATTGGATTTGAGAAGTGTATATCATCATATTAGGATTGCTGAAGGAGACAACTTTCAAAACAAATCAAGGTTTGTTTGAGTGGATGGTAATGCCATTTGGACTTTCAATGATCTTGCTACATTCATGAGAGTCATGAATGATGTTTTAAGACCTTTTCTTGATGATTGTGTGATTGTCTACTTAGATGATATTTTGATATTTAGAAAATCTCGTGAAGATCATGTCATGCATGTGAAGCAAAATATGGATGTCTTAAAGAAAGAAAATTTATTTTTGAAGATGTCCAAATGTGAGTTTGGAAAGACCTCACATGTTTACTTGGGGCATATTGTTAGCAGAGGAGAACTGAAAATTGATCCCCACAAGGTCAAAGTTATTTTGGATTGGCCAAAGCCCAACAATGTGACAGAGGTAAGAAGTTTTTTGGGAGCAACCTAATATTGGAGAAAGTTTATTTCTAACTTCTCTTCAATTGAAGCTACATTACATGCAGTGACAAGCATCAAACAAGTTTTCCAATGGGGAGGAAAGAAACAAAAAACATTTGATGCATTGAAGGAGAATATTAGTTCAACTCCAGTTCTTGCACTTATAGATTTGAGACAACCATTTGAGATCCAAACAGATGCAAGTAATTATGCAATACGAGCAATCTTGTTGCAACATGGTAAGCCCATTTGTTTTCATTCTGAAACTTTTAATGGTGCAGTGATTAACTATCCTACTTATGATAAGGAGTTGTATGTTTTGGTGCAAAGTGTGAAAAAATGGAAACATTATTTGTTGGGAAAAGAAACCATCATTCACACAGATCATCAACCATTGCAATACTTACAATCACAAATGAAGCTGCAACAAGCAAGGCACTTCAGATGGATGGGTTTTCTACAACATTTCCACTTGGTTATAAGGTATAAAAAAGGCATTTATAACAAAGTTGTTGATATGATTTCTAGGCCTATTGTTAGTGCTTCAGTTATTCTTAAGCATAATTCTATCATGCATGAGAGTTATGTTGAACAATATGCTTTAGATGTTGATTTTAAAGAGGTTTATGCAACTTTGTGTCATTCTAACCATGTTGAGGAATTAGATTACCATGTGCATGATAAGCTTTTGTATCATCTTGGAAAGCTATGTATTCCATAGGGAGAAAGAGTCAACATCATAAGGGAAGCTCATTCTTCTCTTATTGTTGGCCATTTTTGTGTAGGCAAGACGGTGGCTAATTTGCAAAGGTATTGCTATTGGCCTAAAATGAATGAAAGTGTTTCAAGATATGTAAGAGGATGTTCTCTATGTGTTACAAGCAAGCCCAGTAATAGAAATTTGGGTTTGTACACTCCACTTACGGTTCCTTCTCCTCCTTAGGAAAGAATTTCCATGGACTTTGTAGGAGGTCTACCTATGTCTAAAAAAAATCATGATTATCTTTTAGTTGTGGTTGATCATTTCAACAAAATGTGTATTTTGATGCCTTGTAAGAAGCATGTTATAGCTAAGAAAACGGCACATATATTCTTTCAGCATGTTTGGGTACATTTTGGGTTTCCTAAATCCATTATTTCTGATTAAGATTCTCGATTTATTGGGAACTTTTGGTCAAGTTTATGGGCACTCATGGAAACCAAGTAAAAAAGAGCATTGTTTTTCATCCACAAACTGATGGTGAAATAGAAGTGGTTAATAGGACAGTAGTGAATCTTCTTCATGGTTATTGCAGAAAACATCCTAAGCTTTGGGATGAGCACCTACACTACGTTCAACATGCTTACAACCGGACTAAGCACTCTTCAACTCAAACATCTCCATTCGAAGCATGTTTTGGTTATTTTCCCAAATCTCCTTTAGATTTTATCTTTGGGAAAGACATTGATATTGATGGTCATTATGGAATTGATAGGGAAAATAAGTTTATTGAACAAATTCAGTTGGTGCATCAAATGGTACAAGAATGGTTGGAAAAGAGCCAAGGAAAGTACAAGACAAGAAATGACAAGCATCGTGTTGATCACAGTTTCCAAGTTGGAGATGAAGTTTGGATTTACATTAGCAAAGAGAGGCTTAAAGGAGAAGGTAAAAAACTGAAACCAATTACATATGGACCTTTCAAGATTCTTGAAAAGATTGCTAACAATGCCTTCTGTTTGGATTTGCCTCCTTATATACAAATCTATGCAGTTGTCAATGTTGAGAATTTGAGATTGTATGAGCCTCCTTTGATTGATGATCAAGGAGAAAATGTTCAGATTCCTTCTATAGATTATTTATCACCATAATATCTTTCAAAACCGCATGAAGACACAATCCTTGACAGGAGGATGAGAACTTCAAAATGAGAGAATGTAGAATACCTTCGAGTTGGTCTTAAAGGCACAAATCCAAGCAAGGCCAAGTGGATTGAGGTTGGAAAGGTGAGAGAACTATACCATCATCTTCAGATAGACTAAAATTAGTCTTTTGGGGGTCCAAAAGCTTCCAAATGGGGAGGAGTGATCCAGGGGATCAAAATATGCTCAAAAATCAAAGTTCTCGGAATTGCTTCAAAATGGACACATGCATAGGAATCGTCCTCACGATCCCAACACAACTTGAACGGGTTCAAACGGACGTCGTATGAGTCAAATATCATGTTCTGTTCATTTTTCCAAACAAGCAAAATTTTGTTGACTGTACAGTCCATACAGTGCTGACATGGTAGGGTACGGTCCCACACGTAGTAGGTTATATGGACTAGCCACTATGCATAGGTTCTGAGTTGGCAGGTTTACTGGGCAGACTATGTGGAAGATACATGGACGAATAGTTTCTTGACACGTGGCATCTGGGTGGAAAGTAATATGGTGCCAAGTGGCCCAGTCGTGGGATGCCACGTGGCACCCCTCCAGTTTGTAAAAGGTTGTGTAGTCCGCGGGGGTTGAACCTCCAACCTCGTGGGCAAGTGGCATAACTCTAATGTAGGTCGTGCTACCAGCCCCTCTACGAGTGTTTCTTACTCCTATACTCTATTTTAATTATTTGAATTGAAACAAAGGTTGGGTTGGCAGAGGAAAGGGTTAGGGCCTAGCGCCAGCCCCCAGTTTATCCACCACACGACCATTTCGTAGCCCCAGTTCGATTACCATACAACCTCAGCATATGACCATTGACATGGGGTTTATCCACGGTGTTTAACCAATGGCGTGGGGTTTTAACGCATACAACAAACCAACGGTCAATTTGTCACGCGCCATCCAAGTGTCAACACAGCTTGCCTTTCCCATAACGGGCCCGAGAGATGCGCTGGGACATGGCCATATGACCCCCATGCGACCAACACCTCCGCTCTAAGGGGCACTAATCGCACTAACAGTTCGACAGATTGCCACGAATTGTGGGATGTGCGTGGTGTTGGGTTTTTGGCCTAGTAACGCTGCGGGAGTCGGGTTAGTCACACACAGGTACGAATTGGAGAACCAGAGACAACATGCTTGAAGGGGAAACTTTCCAGGAGGATAACTTTTGCATTTTTTGGCCAAACCAAGTGCAAAAAGAGCCCAACTAGGGGTTTTTGGATATTCTGGAGCCATTGGAGCCATCTATTTGGTATTTTTAACACTGTAAAGCATTGTTTTTAGAAATTTGAGAAAATAATATAAAATATCCATTGGAAGATGGACCAGGATATGTAGCCCAAGAGAGGTGTGAACTCCTTTATCATTTGTTGTGTTATGTGTTTACTGATCGTTGTTAATTGTTGGTTATTATGTGAATCTTAAGTGTGAAAACTCTCTAATTTATGTGTTTGCAAATTGATCCTTTTGTCAAAGCACACATAATTAACACTTACAAATAATTTAAAAGATACAAGTCTTCTTCATTTTCTGATCAGTGGGTGATCCTCCTTCGACTGGTTTACGCAGGGTAGTGGGGGAGGAAAAGATTCCCTTTGTTTTAAATGCGTGGAAAGTAAAAAAGAAGAAGGCTACTATGGTTCTTGGCCAAGATATAGGATTGAGGGAAGTCACTTCATTATCCCTTCATGCGTTGGTGGGTCGGTTTAGCTAATGGACGATTTCGTCCAAGGAAATTTACAGGTGGGTAGAATATTTTTGGTGCCTAGTACTGGAATACACACCAGAGGTTTTTATTTTGGTGAAAGGTTGGTTTTGTTTCAGTTTTAAAAATTTGGGTGATGCAGAGACGATTATGGATAGGGTCTAGTTACATAAGTATGGGAGTCTAATGTTGAAGTGTTGGACTCATATCTTCAATCCAGAGAAGGATCACTTTCATTTTTGACACTTATGGGTTCTACTTCCAGGATGCCCACTATCCTTTTGGAATCTGGAGGCTTTCAAGGTGATTGGCGACACACTGAGTAAATTCATGCACATTGACCCGTAATTTTTTGTTGTTCAGGATAGACAGATTGGTCGAATTTTGGTTGAAATTGATTTGCAACAAGGATTACTTGTTGACTTGGTAATCGAGTGGTGTGGAGGTTTGTTTTAGTAAAGGTTGGACTACCTAGGTGTATCATTTAGGTGTGTGGTCCGTAAGGTAACAGGACACCTGAAACATTCTTGTCCTGGGTTACAAAAGAACCTGCCTTCCCTCTGTATTGATTCAGATGTTTCTTTGGAGATGGATTTGCAGCGGAAAACTTTTATTTTTGAACTAGGAAGCAAAGCAGAGTCCTCTTTTCCTATGGAACTGGCTAGCGATACTTTCCTTAGTAATTTAAAAACTTTGTGTCCAGTTTTATTTTCCTCTCTGTCTTTAAGTGACTTATTGTTGTTGCGGGAAATTGGAGTGGAAACCTCCCCCTCGGTGTATTCTCCTACTGTGTCTTTAGCGCTCGGTTGCTTGTCTTTATCCTTAGATGATTCGTTGGGTTCTAAGGAGCCTCCTTGTGAGGGGATTCAAAAGAAGGTTTCTGAAACCTATAATATGTTAGGCTCTTCCTCGAGGAGCTCGAGAAGAATCTTGGAAGGGTTGGATTTTGGTGTTGAGACCTTGAGCAGGGAGCTTGGAGTTACCATATTGGGAGGAAGGGATGCTTGTGTTCCTATTCATTTTATGAAGCCTGTGTCATTGGACTGTGAGGTTTTGGAGGAGAGGGGTTAATTTAGACCAGACAGTTCACTTGACTGGTCAGATGAGATAACAACATCATTCAATTTGGAGCCTTTAATCATTGGGGATGCATAGGACTCTATTAAATCTTTGAGAGGACACACTCAGATAGACCTAAGGGTCTTGGAAGGGTTGGTTGTTGATCCCTCGAGTGTGGAGCCCGTTGTTATCAAATTGGGAGGAAGGGAGACTTGTATTCCTCCATAAATTATGAAGCATGTGTCAAAGGCCCATGGGGTATTGGGGGAACGATTTTTCTTTAGTCAAGATGGATCACTTGACCATTCAGTTGAGTTATCTACACCTTTTGTTTCAGAACCATTAATAAATGGAGTTACTGAGGACTCTATAGAATCCTTGGGCGGATACAGACAAACTCGACCATGCTAAGTGTGATTGATGATTCCTTAGTTAATTTTATTCCCTCATATAAAGAGGTACTAAATCGATCTCCTCTTACGATCTGCTTGGGGGGATATTCTTTGCCTTCGTCTTCTGGTAAGGTTTCAATTGATGAGAAATTTAAAAGGGTTATAGTGTGTAGCTCTATGGGTGATTCAACACTTTTGAAAGGGGCTATGTTTGGAGGCCTAGAAAAGGAATTTTCACCTCTCAAAACAATAAGTGCTAGGAATCTAGGAAAGGAGAAGGAGACTAAATCTATAAATGGCTTACTGGTTGTGGATGGTCCAAGGGCACTTAGAGCTCAAAAATCCCTAGAAAGGATTAAAAAATGATTGTAATGTCACTAAATGTTAGAGGAGTCGAGGGTGCTCCAAGTTTTTTATCCCTCAAACGGTTTATAGCTCTAGTAAAACCGGACATTCTTTTTATCCAAGAAACTATGGTTAGTGAACTCAAAGCGAGGAAATTTTTTTATAAACTCCTACATACGTGGAAATTTTTTGGGGTTGATTCCTTAGGTTTGTCGGGAGGGTTTTTATCTACATGGAACCCAAGGAGAGATGATTTCTCTGCTTTTCTGAATCCTGCAAGGATTTTATTGGATTGTCTGGTAAAATATTTAAACAAAAGGCTGAAGTTGATTAATTTTTATGGCCCTTATGGAGACAGATAGGATTTTTGGCATAAGATAAAGAGGGATGGGATTCTCAAAGAACACAATTTAATTTTGGGAGGTGATTTAAATTTTACCATTTCAAATAGAGAAGTGTGGAGCCCCCATTCTAAATCTGCTCCAATGAATTCTTTTTTCAATCAATTGATACAAGATTAAGGTTTAGTTGATGTTGAACCATTAAATCTTCTTCCTACCTAGAGGAATGGAATATGTGATCAGGATTACATTGCTAAGAGATTGGATCATTTTTTAATAAATGAGGAAATATTCCTGTCAGGACTCAGATACAGATCTTGGGTGAGTAATATTAAGATCTCTGATCATATGCCAGTGATTCTACATTTAGAACAAGAGAAGGAAAAGTATAGTTATCCTTTTAAATTCAATTATGTCTGGCTAGATGAACCAGAATTTGTAAACTTAGTGAGATCAACTTGGAATGGACTCTTGGAGACAGAGAATTTAAACCCTATGGACTCCCTTGTTCAAAAACTCAAACTTCTTAAGTCATTGGTTATTAAGTAGGAGAGAAATAAAAAAACTCTTGGCAAAGGAGGAATTGTTGCAACTAGAAACTGACTTAGACACTCTATATTCAGACTTTCTGGGGGGGTTTGAGAAGGAAGACAAAAAAGTATTGGTATTAGAAAAAGGAAAGAGGAAATTGTTCCTTTTAAAGCAGGAGGAGGAAACTTGGCAACAAAAGAGTAGGATAAATTGGCTTGCATCGGGTGACAGGAATACTAATTTTTTCCATGCGTATGAAAATTCTAGAAAACATGCCAATGCTATCTCAAAAATTATTAAGGAGAATGGATCCAAAGTTTCAAGTCAACAGGGCATACAAAAGGAATCCATTGGATATTTTCAGAACATCTTTAAATCTCAGGAGAACCTCATTATCACAGATCAACTTGCAGTTATTAGTATTTATCCTAGGATTTTCTCTGAGGAAGAGGGTCTTAGAATTGTTGATCCTATTACTTTACCTGAAATATTGTTAACTCTTAAATGTTTTGATGCCTCAAAAAGTCCTGGGCTGAATGGTTGGACTGTAGAATTTTTTTTGTCTTTTTTTATCTCTTGGGTACTGAACTACTGGAGGTGGTTGAAGAATCTAGACAGAAAGGTAGGGTTTTAGGAGACCTAATATCTACCTTTCTAGCCCTTATTCCTAAAAGTGACAAGCCCAAAAATTTTGAAGGGTTTAGACCAATTTCACTTTGCAATTTATCTTATAAGATTATATAAAAAATTATTGCAACCAGAATTAAATCCTCTCTTTCAACAGGTATATCAAAGGAACAATTTGGCTTTCTGGAGGTTAGACAAATTATAGATGCCATTGGAGTGGCACAAGAATCCTCACATAGTATAAAGATAAAAAATAACAAATCTTTGGTTCTTAAATTGGATATGATGAAGGCTTATGACATGGTGGATTGGGGGTTCTTAAGGTTAGTCTTACTTCATATTGGAGTGAGTCTAGAGGCAACAGATTGGATTATGGGGTGTGTAACTACTGAAAATTTTGTTGTCTTAATCAATGGTATCCCTTCCAGCTTTTTCAAAAGTTCAATAGGTTTGAGGCAAGGATTCCCTCTATCTCCTTTATTGTTCCTACCTGTTGTAGAAGGATTGAGTAGAACCATTCAAAAGCTGGTTGTAGAAAGGAAGCTTGAAGGTGTTTTAGTTGCAAAAGGAATAAGAATTACACACTTAATTTTTGTGGTTGTCGTCTTATTTTTTGGGAATGGAACTCTCACAAAATGACAAGTTTTTAAGGAGGTTCTTGATTTGTTTTGTAAGGCGACGGGTATGTCCTTCAGCCCACAGAAGTCACTTTTTCTAGAAGGAGGGTGGACAGGGGAGGAGCTCTCAGTGTTGAAAGAGATTTTTCCCTTTCAAGTTAAACCAATATATGTTGGGTTTAAGTACCTTGGGTTCTTCATTAAACCAAATTGTTATACAGTGGAAGATTGGAGCTTGCTTGACAAAAAATTTGAAAAAAGAATCTTGACTTGGAGTCATAGATGGCTTACTTTAGGGGATAGAGTAACTCTTGTAAAAGCAGTACTAGAAAGCATACATGTGTATTGGATTTCAATGGAAAAGGTTCCAAAAAGCCTTCTAAATAAAATTAGAAGAAGGATGTTTCGTTTTTTTTGGACTCGGAAAAAAGTTAAAGAAGGTATGCACTTTGTAAACTGGAAAAGAATTGCAAAACAAAAGAAGATAGGAGGGTGGGGTATAAAAAATATTTTCTCTTTTGGAAAAGAAATTGAATCCGAGATCTTGTGGAGATGCCTATGGTTCCTGGACTATGGCATGAAGTGGCATACAAGAAATATTTGAAAAAGAAAACTGTTGTTGAATGGTTTAGGGAAGGCGGGAAAAACTGGGCTGGTATATCAAACTGTTGGAGAGCTTTAACTTACTCTTTATCTATCATAACTGATTGGCTTGCTTGGAATCCTGGAAATGGGTGGGACATTAGAATAGGAGAATATTTGATGATTGGGTCATAGTCATATTACAAACTCTCGAAGAAGTTAATAAGTATTCTGCAATCAAATGGCATAAAATTTCTAGCACAAGTAGGGTCAATTGAACGAGGATCCAAATACATTAAGATGGAAGAAGGCAGAGACTCTTGGAGTAGATGGAGTGCAGAAAGAGGAATGGGATGAATATGTAAAAGGATTAGTTGGGTTTGGTTTTGAATTAAATGCAGAAAATGATACTTTAATGTGGTCTTGGAATACCAAAGGAGGTCATGTAAATGCCAAACAAGCTTATGAAGTACAAATACTGGATGATACTGAGGGCTGCCATTTGTTTTGGTACATAGTTCTATGGAAGTGGCATATACCATTAAAAGTTAAATTATTATGTTGGTTAATGTTTGAAAATAAAATTCTCACTTGGGAAAATTTGACAAAAAGAGGAATGATTGGACCTAGTAGATGGGTCATGTGTGGTGAAAAGGAGGAAACATTGAATCATCTGTTTGTTGAGTGCCACTTCACCAAAGATATATGGATTTCCATATTAAAGGAACTAAAACAAAAAAGGAATTGGGGTGGAGGACAACTTAGTGAATCTTTCTAGAAATGGATAAAGAAGATGGAATATTGGAAAGAAGTTCCTTGTTATATTTGCTGGGAGATTTGGAAAAATGAGAACTTGGTTATATTTGAGGAACAATCGCCTTCTCTCTGATCACTGTATGCAACATAATTTTACATGACTTGGGTGAAAACAAAAATTCTAAAACTTTTCAGTGTATTAGGATTGCTCGGCCTCCCTTGTTGGACTGGAACCTGGCAGTGGGTTTCTTTGATGGTGCCTCACAATGTGAGGGCACAAAATGTGGTGCTGGAGCAATTTTAAAATGTCCAGCTTTGGGTACTTAAAGCCTTAAGATGAACTGTGGCACTGGAACCAATACTAGGGGTGGAATTTTAGCACTGTGGTGTATTTTATATTTTTCATATTTCAAGAAGGTTGAAATATTATAACTAGTAGGAGACTCGAAGATTATTATTGACTAGTTTTCTCATGAAAACAATCTACAGGTGGTTTCTCTTCAACCTTGGATGACAAATATATAGAGAATTTAATAAGGAAGTTAATCATTTATCTAAGTAAGCAATGCAGCTGGAAGGTATGATTTATCATGCAGTGGGTACATGAATTCAAACAGAAAGCTTTGAAAGAATGTCAATCATAAACAGGGGGATATTTTTTAAGGAGTGCATTTATACATTCAATATATGGCTATGTAATAAGGAATTATATTAGCTACCAATAAATAGAATTTTGTAAAACATTTTTTATATTTAAATATTTTTTATGTATTGGAAAAAAAAAAACTCCAAACCTATTAAATTTAAAATTATAAACACCATAATAAAAACTCCAAACCAATTCAAAATTATGAAAAATACATTGAGAAGCATTTTATATATGTGTGTGAAAAAGAGCATAGATTATTGTATTAATAAAAAATTAAATTTAAGGAAAAATTGATATCATGGTTAAATGAAATAAATTTAAAAACAAAATAGTGTAAAATAATAAATCATAAAAGTTCTCATGAAAAAAAATATCTATATTTGTTTTGTAAATAAATATAAAAAACTTTAAAATAGGTCTTTTAATTTAAAAATAAAAATTTCAATAAGCTATATAAATATATCTAATGGAGATGGATATTTTTAATAATTTTTTAATTATAAATTATAATTTTATTAACTTGTTTACTTTTTTACATTTACTTAATCATATTAAGAAATTATTTGTAACCATCTGAAATGCCACTTTTATATAATTAACAAACTTACTTGACATTAAATATTTACTTTATTATTTATCTTTTATCTTTTACAATGTAAAATTTACATTTATGCCGAGTTTTACCACATCTCCTATACAGCTACGAACCACACTATCAAATTGGCTGACCATTTAATTTTCTACATGAACATGGAGCTTGGCAATATAGGATTGTGCCAAGTTTTGCCATATCACCTATAGAGCTACGAACCCCATATCTCTTATACAGCTACGAACCACACTTATCATGTTGGTTGAGCGTTTAATTTTCTGCATTGAACGTGGAGCATGGCAATGCAGGATGCCAGGCGTCCTAAAACCCAGCAGTTTTGTACATGAATTGGAGTGTGGCAATGCATGATGCTAGGCGTCCTAAAACCCAGCGGCAGGTGGAATAACAGGTGCAGTAACCCGCGGACCTACTCAGTTGCCTGTAAATCATTGGCAAATAAATGATGATAGCGCTCAGATAATTGCTACCCTATGAAAATATTTGGGTATGGGTCCAGGATGGCGGATCCTGGACCGAATCGATTCCCTGTAAATCATTGGCAAAGAAATGAAAGCGCCCTTTTCTGGTAGATAATTGTTGGTAACAGATGAACATATTTCCTTATGTTTTTTCTATGCACAATATTTAAGGTTTTGAGACATCAATAGTACTAGCTAGGTTTTAATAATAAAAGTTGGATGTTTGTGTTTGGCCACTTTCACAGCAAGGGCGAGAGGCTATGAATTACAGCGAAAAGTCCAAGACCTTTCAGCAGAAAGAGAGAAAATGAAGGCCAACTCTCGTTAAAATGCGAAAGTTACAATGGAGAAATATGTTAATAAAACTGGATTCCTCGAATGGAGAAATATGTTAATAAAACTGGATTCGTCGAATCAATGCTCAGATCTGGAAGAACTGTTTGGAACTGTAAGTAGTTCTTCTCAAATCTGCCAAATTTGAGGATCCAAAAGGAATGCTACAATCATTAATACGAAGGCTATGGTTGTTTATACATTTACAATCATTAATACGAAGGCTATGGTTGTTTATACATTTAACGAGAACCTTGATGCTAATAAATTACAGTTTGCATATATTGGAAATTATCTGAATACATGGGATGCTACTGCAATCATTAATACATAAACTATTATTTATACATTTAACAACAATCTAATAAATTAGTTTTTGTGGATGCGTCCGAAAAGACAATGGAAATTACAAGTGAAAGGAAATAATCTCAATACATTGGATACTCACCCTGACAACGATGCTCACAGAGTTACCGGGACATAAAGCTCTTTCGTATTTCGGTCCGCTGTCAGGCCAGGCTCTGTAGCAGGCTTGGACACAGAATCATAAAATTCAGACGAATATGATCGATCTAAAGGAAATTCCCGTTGAAAAGAAATAATTCGGGGCATCCTTGGAGGGAGGAAAGGCAAGGCAAGGGAGCTTCAATGTTCAATATCTGAATCACGTGTTTTATTTTCGGCCTCTGGTTGCAATCCGGATTACAACACCATAATCCAACTACCATCATCCATATCAGTTAAATAAGATCAAATACTCCATTTGATAACAACATTCTCTTCTTTTCGAAAATAAGAGGTCTCTTCTTTTCTAAAATAAGAGGAGAATTAGAATTATTTGAGTTAGGGTGTTGTGGATATTGGAATTAGTGATAAAAAAAAATTAGGGTTAGTTTTATAATAAAAATAAATGTAGTAGGGTTTTTTTATAAGAAAAATAAATGTAGTCTTTTTTTTTTTTTTAATGATAAGAAGAAGTAATGTTGGCTATGATAAGAAAAATTAAAGTTTCTTATTAAAATATTAGTATTTTCTTACTATAAGAAAAAATAAATGTAGTAGGATTTTTTTTATAAGAAAAATAAATGTAGGGGATAGGGTTTTTTTTTTATGATAAGAAGAAGTAATGAAAAAAAAAATGTAGTAGGATTTTTTTATAAGAAAAATAAATGTAGGGGACCCATAAGAAAAATTAGGGTTTGTTATTAAAATATTAGTGTTTTCTTATTATAAGAAAAAAATATGATAAGAAGTAATGAAAAAAATAAATGTAGTAGGATTTTTTTTATAAGAAAAATAAATGTAGGGGACCATTAAGAAAAATTAGGGTTTGTTATTAAAATATTAGTGTTTTCTTACTATAAGAAAAAATATGATAAGTAATGAAAAAAATAAAGGTAGTAGGATTTTTTTAATAAGAAAAATAAATGTAGGGGATAGGTAATGTACGGGACATGATTTCTTTTTATGATAAGAAGAAGTAATGCTTGTTATGATAAGAAAAAATAGGGTTTGTTATTAAAATATTAGTGTTTTCTTACTATAAGAAAAAATATATCGTTTTTTTTATAAACTTTAATTTTTCAATAATCAACTCTAATTTTTTTATTTTTTTTCTAATTTTTATTTTTTTATTTTTTTATTTTTTTTATAATTATAATTATAAATTTTATAAATAATTATTTATTTTTTTAAATATATTTATTATAATTATATATTTTTTTCTTTTCACACCTCTTGATGATGGTGATGATGATTAACTTCCACTAAGACTTAATTGGTCTATCGGACCTTAAGAGGGTAAGTGATTACTTGTGATTCTTTAGAATTTTGTTTCTGTGCTAGAAAAAGCATTAAGAGAAGATTTCCAAGATCACCATACTTTTGTTGAGTTAAGAGGTTAGGAAGGTTGGTAGTGTGATCAATATTTTGAAAATGAGATCTAATATGGGTATAGGCT
>JZKD02S1672968.1:636492-664000 GCA_000966675.3 Picea glauca | reverse complement strand
TTCTACATTCTGTTATCGAGTAACGGTGTTTAAATATCTCCCAGCTGCGTTGTTTTTAGTACAATTCCCATTTATTCATATGAAGAACTTAGGATGTGTGTTTTAGAAAATAATTTCAATTCCCATTGATTCAGGATGTGTGTTTTAGAAGATAAATTAAAAGGAAAAAATTTAATATAGGAAGAAAATCGCTTTACTATTAGTATAAAAAGCTGTCCCGAAACCCAATAACTTTTCCAGTGGGAAATTGGGAAACCTGTCCAACCCAATATGAAGGAGGCAGGAACATATAAAAAAAACACCTTAAAAATGTGTTTTTTAAATGACATAAAAACTCTTCTATTAATTACGCCGAAAGGAGGGGGTATTATTAGAGAATTTATATTATAAATTCTTTAAATGTGTTTTTTAAATGGCATAAAAGCTCTTCCATTAATTAAGCATAAAGGCGTATATCTATTGGAGATGGGCACAATTAATCACCTTTTAATCTAAAATTCTAATCTGATGGCTAACAGTTGAAGATGCTGGCATATTCTTAGTCGTCCTCCCAAATCAATGAATGTGATTTACTCTTCATAACTTCCTTGTATTTTTGAATGCATCCGTTAATCTGTTTACTTTTAAACATTTACCTAATCATATTAAAAAATTACTGTAGCACCACATAATTACTAGGTTTAAGATCTCTGTAATGTTTCGAGACTGCAATTATCACATGAAAACCGTTCATAACTTGAACCGTTGATCAGTTGAAAACTAATATGCCACGTTGAGAAAACGAAAACGAACGATTGTGCCAAGTCGTACAACTGAAAATCGTCTTTTCCATAGAGTAGATGGCATATACCACAACAAAGAAAACTGTTGTGCCACCTGGGCACGAGAGAAAACAGTTGTGTATATTATTTTAATGCCACGTAAATGTTACTTAGAAAATCATTGTGCCACAAGCAGGAGAGAAAACCGTGGCAGACGTAGGAGAGAAATAGTTACAGTTAGGGTTTTTCGTGGAAGACACAGGAGAGAAATAGTTACAATTAAGGTTTTTTTTATTGATTTCGCGTTTTTGTGTTAGGATTACATGTAAAGTTTACAATTAAGTTTTAAAATTATAGTTACAGTTAAGTTTTAAAATTATAGTTACAGTTAAGTTTTAAAATTATAGTTACAGTTAAGTTTTAAAATTATAGTTACAGTTAAGTTTTAAAATTATAGTTACAGTTTTCAGAATCTTCCTTTATCAATTATAGTCTTTCGGCGTTGATCAGTCATAAATTATATATGACTGTGCTAGTAATAAAATCTGCTGTTAACATTGATCTTTTAACGTTGTTCCTTCCAAAGTTTTTGCGTCATACTCCTTTTTTTTGTTTACAACTGCTCGCACGACATTGTCGACCAGTTGCGCCTCGTCACTGAAAATATATTCACAATGAAATTACTAGTAAGAAACGACTACATAAATAAAGTGTGATATACCACACAAATTAAAAAAGCGAAGACGAAGAGGGAGAGTTGCAGGTGGAGTACTCACCCATTATATGTCTCCAGCTCGAAACCGTCTCTCCCTGTAACTTCCATCAGAGCGTCATTCCATATTTCAATAGTGTGGGTGTCGTATCGCGGCTTCTCTTGACGAGTTTCGGGATCAAATGTTTTTTGCTCTTTCAGGATGCGCAGCGCTTCAGCATACACTCCGTCCATGCCGTCCACACGATTCCACCAATTATCTGTAGGCTTCACATCGTAAAAGACTGGAATGATGATTGCGTCAGATTCGACCATAAGTACAAGCTCAGCCAAACACCATTCTGATTCCGCGTAGCCTGTAGAAAAAATGGCAATATGTACAGGGGCGACTTTAATCGCGTTTTCTATCTCGGAAATTATTCTGTTTCCTTTCTGCGACTCCTCCTTGTCGAAAAAGACTCGCAACCCGTGTTCACTGAGGCTATGGTACAGATGGCTGGCAAGAGTGTTCTTAACATCCTTGCCACGATGATTGAGAAACACATCATAGTGGATGGGTGTTTTGAGATCTTCAACACTGGACACACGGTTAACGACATTACGCACCAGCCGTCCCTCGTCACTGAAATATTTTAACAATAAAAAATTTCATCACAAAAATGTTATTTAAACATACTTTCGTTGTATTGAAAGAGCTAAGGTACTAAATGTAAAACTAATTATTAATTATTATTTTTTTATGTTTTAATCATTTTAAAAAATATTAATTACTACAAATGATCAATTTTATATATAAAAAATAATTGAAAGGAAAAATGATCAATTGCTTACTCTGAGGGAGATATGCGAAATTTTTATGTGGTTAATTCACAAATAAAGAAGTTGTATACACTACTAATTTGGTGTTTGGCTTGGTGGTGATTTTATAAGATTATTAGTAGTAGTAGTGTAAAGAAGTAGCCTAAATTTATCTTAGGTGATTTTGGGGCTTAGAGGTGCTTTTTACAACTATAATACATTTCCTTTTATACTCAACATGGAGTTGACACATGGTGTGTGTACATACTGAGTTGTAAAAAGTACCTCTTGACCCAAAGAGATATATATATATATACTAAGAATCAAAATCCATGGATATGAAAACCTTTTTTAAATTGAAAAAACTTTGAGGAAAGGTTTTCACCTCTTGAAGCATGATAAATATGAAGTTAAGATGGATTTAAAGTTGATGTGCTCTTTTCTCAACATTTTATATGTGGGGATTTTATCTTCTATATTTGTAGTTACAATTTCTACTGCTTAACAAGGGTTGCATGGCAATGTAGTCCCTGCCAGGTTGGAATGGGAATGAATGCATTGTTACGGTGGGATCTAGTACAAACACGTGGGAAGCAGGTTGAAATACATGTGGTATCCATGTAGAGGATGACTTTGTGGCAGCGTGTCACTGACCAACGACAAGACATTTGGCTTGTAGATGACTCCCTAAGGTTAATGTGTGAACGAGGCAGTTTAAAATATAAAAAACACAATTTCCTAACATCCAACATAGTCGAAGGCAAAAAAAAATAGCATTTCTGAATTTGTTTTCTTCGAAATTTATCAAATATTCCTGGAAAAAAGGACTAGGAAACACACACATTAACATTCAAATATAATAAACACAATTTCCTACATCAAGCATAGTTGAAGGAAAAAAAAATTAGCATTTCCGAATTAGTTTTTTTTTTAATTTATCAAAAATTAATAATGGTTGTTACATATTTCTGGAATCTGTTCCATATTTCTAGAAATTTAAATACATTTGTCATATAGACTCGGATTGGGGCTCCCGCAAACCATAAAATAAATAATTACAAGAACTAGGACTGTAGGAAGAAGAAGTTCGTGACGGTAGAGAGGAAGACCTTAAAAGAAGAAATTGGAAGTTATGAGTCTATGGTTAGATATTTCTATTTAAAGAGGTATAATAACTGGATTGATAAAGAAAACAAGATGACATCAGTACAGACTTACTATGAAGCTGATGCGTTTTTGTTTGTGTCATCGACGGTCGTTGGAATCATGCCAACTGGTTGTTTCCCTTCGTCAATGAGTTGGTCCATTCTCCGTTGGAACCATTCTTCAATGTAGTTTCTCATGGGGGGCACGTTGATTTCATCCTGGATTTCTATGTCGAGAAGCTCATTTTCTAATTTCCTTAGATCCATAGAAATACTATGCAAAGCCTGTTCAATTTCTTCATTGTGTGCTGAATAGTCCAGTAGCCAGTTCTCGGTCCCATTTACACGATATTCAACTATGTCGTAAAACTTTTCAAAAGACAACCCCTTTAAAATATCAAGTTGTTCATCGAAGGCTTCTTTGATCATTGACAAGGATTTGAGGATTAAGTTTAGGTCTTGAACGTCGTTGGCACTTCCGACTAAGTCTATTTGGGTCAGGTTACTGAATCCTTTTAATTTTTTGATGCGCTTTGGGGAGGGGATATCCTCTTGTCTTCTTTTCATATCTGAGTTCTTGATGGCATGGTTGGCAAAAGGGGTAAGTATCTGGTCATAGAAACGTTGATCATTTTTTAAATTCGTCTGCAAATGTTCGTGCAAATCATTTTCCCTCTTTCAAAATGAATCTATATTTTGCGATGTTTCCCAGGCTTCAGTAACTAGCTGCATTATTTTCTTGATGTTATTCTCTACAATGGTTCTACATGATGCGAGGAGGCTGGAGGATCCTTTTAACTTGGATGCAGGGGTAGCAGGCACGATTTTTGTTGAAGGACTAACAAACTCGAGGGTAGGAATGAAAGCCTCCTCCAATTCCTTGACGTTGCGTTTAGTCTGGCATTCCCCGCTTCAATTCCTCCAATGGAATCATCAAGAGAATCAGTGGTTACGCGGTGAAATAGGGAGATTTGGGACAACCACATTTTCCTAAAATTAATCTCTGTAGGAGATTTTCCTTTCTTATTTGTTACATCTCTCTTTTCAATGACCATATTTTTAGATTGGCTGTCAAAAGAAGCGCTCTAGAATACGAAGGATTCATCTTCGTCAAAAATTTCGGTCTCAGCTATTTCCATTGTGGAACTAACTTTGTGCATGTGCTCAATTTCAACTTCAACTTTCACCTGCTCACTTTCAATTTCGGGTTCGTCCCCCTGCCCTACAATGTTTTTTTCTTTTCTTCATCAGGGGAACTTTGTGAGAACTATCAATTTTTGTGCAAGGAGGGTTCTTCTCTCCTCCTCCATTTGAATATTTCTGGGTTTCTTTCTTACTGGGGTAGGTCGTTGAAGCGATACTCCATGATGTCGTTCTCTTGGGGGTGTTGGCGGGGGACTGGACACTCTTGACACCGAATACTTTTCCCTGTTGTTTGTACAACTCAATTTCACTTTGCAATGTCTCTACGTCGCAATCGTCAGAAGCAGGAGTGTTTTCATCATTATCTTTGTCTTCGTCCAGGTGTCTATTGATAAAAGAGCTGCTAAATCCAACTAATAGTAAATGTTCTCGAAACATCCCATTAGGGTTGAACCCTTTTATCCTTTCAGTGTATGCCAGGTTCAAGTTCTTGAAATGGTCTGCGAATTCGTCAATGTTGTTGACGTTTCTGCACACGAAATCCCCGACTTTCCAGGGCAGAGGAATGAACTGGTTTTTTTTTCATGTCATGGAAAAAATGCAACCAGTGTTTGTATTGCCTTGCTATTTCTGTAACAAACATCTTGTCTGTGATTTGGCATGGAAGGAAAGCAGGATTTTCCTTGGAGCCAAAGACCATTAGCACACTGTGATTTTCCTTTTGTTCAAGCGTTCCCTTCTTGTTCAAAAACTTGGTTGCCTGGCCAGACATACATGGAGCATCCTTTCCTAACAATAAATCTTTGAATACTGAGACAAAGCCATTATAAACCTCATAAAAACAATGGGAGGCCTTGTGCCTCCAAAGAACCTAGTACTAGAATGTTACTGGGTCGAATTCACAGTTTATTTTCTTGGAAAGAGACAGTTTTTGAAATGGGCAACAATGCACTATTGTGAAAATCAAGTAGGAAGACATATAAAATTTATTCGATTCTTTGAATCGTGACAGCTAGGAATAGATTTCAATTGAAATTAGCTTCCCCCAATCGAAAATCAATTGTTCCTTGACTGTGAAGTACAAAATATAAATAACCATACAGGAAACGCTTGCCGAGGATTCTTGTCCCGTTATTCTTGTAAACAGCCAAGAAATTTCCCGGAATGGATTTCTAAAGGAACTTACTTGCAACTTTGTGATATCTTCAGGAACTATTGTCGGGTCTTCGAGGAACTCGGCTAAGATTTCCAACCCTTTATCATGTTTTTCTAGGAACTACTTGCAGTCTTGTCCTCTGAAGGTCAATGTTGGCTCTGACAATCTTAACATCTTGCGGAAGACCTGAGGTGACAAAGAAACAGGAGAATGGTCGAGCAGTGGAATAATTCTTTGGGTTGAAATATATTTTTCGACGCACCAAGAGACCAGCTCCTTACAGTCAAAAACCTCAGGGACGCAGCCTGCACGAGCGGTTACAGACGTCCAAATCACTTTGTTTTGGGCGGACTAGGATGAATAGTAAGAGTATTCCCTAGACCACTAGAAGTTCTGGTCTTGACGTCCGAAGATATTGACTGTATCTCCACAAAATTGTTGTCGACCCGCTGCCATAAGTTTACAAGAACATTTGTTTTCTCCGGACGATGTTTGAAATGAAGAGTTGGAATGGATAATATAATGTTGCGCAAATATTGGTCCAATGCGTGTGAATGGGATATTTCCTCGAGACTTTCTCTCATTAATGACAATTTTGATGGTTGTTGCATGATGCGGTGTTAGCATTAAAGACTAGTAATTGCATACATAGAAGTGTGAACATGGCGGATACGACAATGAGCAATTAAGCATTGGATATTTCTTGAACGGGCCAACGTGACGACCCGTGTTTGAGATGAACAATCGAAAGGGACAATATAACTCTGTGCAGATATTGGATTAATGTGTATTAATGTGAGATCTCCTCCAACATTTCGCTCATTAATGACAATGTTGACGGTTCCTGCATGGTGAGTTGTTAGCATGAAAGGTTACTAATTGCATATTAAGAAAGAAGTACGAAGGTTGCAGGGACGGGAAAGAGAAATTAAGGTGTGTCTAATTATCGAAAGCGGTCGGGCGGGATTCAAAATAGGGTTACAAGGTACAACCATTGGAGGTCAGGGCGCAAGGGTCAAATTGTATGTCTCGGAGAGGACATCATAAAACAGTCCAGAGGTCAATTTGTATATCGTGGAAGTTCGAGTAATGTTTGCAAGACACGGAACAATGGAGGTGCAAACGTGAGCCCGCCTATCCGGGAACCTACAATCGAAAAAGTGGCTCAAGTATGGAATAGAGAAACGACTGGGCGGATTCGTTTTCACCAATATATTGAAACTTGTAATATATATCCCATTGCGTGGCAAGATCTTTTTCTGCAAGTCTCTGGGCAGAAAAGATAAAATAAGAGAAGATAAATTAATTTAAATTCGAGGAGTCGAGCTTTATTTAAATTTTACTGTTTCGTGGACGCTTTTGATTTTTAAGGGCGGTCTATACAGTTGTTGCATGATGAACTATTAGCATTAAACCTTGGTCAGGTACAGTAAACAACGACTAAGAATTGGGGATTTTGTGAACCCACCAACCTGAGGAACCACAAAAGATATTCTATGAAATGGGAAAGTATGGAAAGACATCGAATGGGCTTCATAATTAGGGTGACAATGGTTCCCCAGGAGACGTGACTTCTCGAGTGTCAAATTGTATATCGCAGAACTTCGTGAATGCAAAATGTGTACTACAGAAGAGGGGAAGATATGGGAGTTTGGAGGTCAATCTGTATATGTCAGACTCTTTCGCTCATTAATGACATGTTTAAGGTTCATGCACAATGAGGTGCTAGCATTAAATCTTGTGAATTGCATTTCCAAAGAGTAGGAAGGTGGTGGGGACAGGGAACATCAAGTAAGGAATGGCTAATTATCGAAAGCGGTTGGCGACGCTTCGTAATAGGGCTACAAGATACAACCAGCATAGGTGGGGGGTTGAGGGTCAAATTGTATCTCTCGAGAGTGTTGACCGCAGAACATGTAACATGGAAGAGGGCATCATGATGCATTCATGCGGAAAAATTGTATATCGCGAAACTGCGGGTACTGTTTGCTAGTCATGAAACATTGGAAACACAATCCTGAGCCCACCAATCCGGCAACCCGCAATCGAAAAAATGTCTAAGTATGAAATAGGGAAAGGGCAGGGAAGACTCGATACACATCACATGTACAATGCCATGGAGATACAGCCAACTTGAGGCTAATTATTGAAAGGAACGGCGGACGGTTGGGCTTGTGACGGGGCATTCCAACGGACAAATTGTATATCACAGAACTCTGGGCACTATTTGCAAGTTGCAAGAGATTCAAAACACAATTTTGAGGCCATCAATCCGGGAACCCATAATCGAAAAAGTGTCCAAGTATTGAATAGGGAAACGTTGGCCCGGACTCGTTTTCGCTAATATATTGAAATTTGTAATAGCTTTGCCATTACCTGGCAATATCTTCTTTGCATGTTTCTGGACAAGTTCTATAGGGATGGTTAGACCTCGAGACTTTTGCATGTCAATGACGATATTTACGATTGTTGCATGATGGCGTTTTAGTATTAAAACTTTGGTGTTGCATATTAGGAAAGAAGTACGAGGATGGTCGGAACAGGAAACAATGTCTAGGAATTGGAGATTTCGTGAACCCGCCAACACGAGGATCCGAACTATGGTGACAAGGTCTCCCCAGAAGATGTGAGGCCCCGACGGTCAAATTGTATCACTCAAAACATTTGAATGCATAATTTATAACACAGAAAAGGGGACGATGTCGGAGTCCAGCAGTCAATTTGTATATGGAGGACGTCTGGGTGCCAATTGTTTTGTACCAGTGTGTTCAGTTGTCACTAGTAAGACCATAATTAATGTATATTAGGAAGGACACGAAGTCAGTGGGGATGGAAGGTAGCGACATATACTTTGAAACATTTGTGACGCTTGGTAGAGTGAAGATTGTGAGTTCAAGGAGTGTACGGTTGAATCGTAGATCACGAAAGTTTTGAGTTCAATATGTATATCACGGAACAAGAAATAGCATAGCTCGAAAGTGCCAACCCAACAACTGCGGCCATAAAATTGGCTAAGTATGGAAAGGAATAGCGGTCGGTCGGATTCATCATGTGAGGATATAGATGGAGATGAAGATATGTCTTCCCGCCAACACTAGAACCCGTGATCATAGAAAGGCAACTAAGCATATAACCAGAAAGCGATAATAGACGGGAAGAAGAAGAGGGAAAAAGGCTAAGTATCTGACAGTAGAACATCTACTGTTCGTTTATTAATGCCAATCTTTTCGAACCCTTGGTGACTTATTACTAGTAAAAGCATAAATTGAAAATCACAGGATTTCTTTGGGTGCAATATGTATATGACGGAACAGGGGACATAAGTGTTGGATACCGCAAACTCGGGACCCTGTGGTCAAATAATTGGCTAAGTATTGAAAGGGACTGCAGTCGATCGGGCTCATCGTGTGCATGTTAATAACGATCTTTATGGTTGTTGCATGATGGTGTTTTAGTATTAAACCTTTGGTGTTGGATATTTGGAAAGAAGTACGAGGATGGCTAGAACAAG
Source organism: Picea glauca (assembly GCA_000966675.3). Classification (NCBI taxonomy): domain Eukaryota; kingdom Viridiplantae; phylum Streptophyta; class Pinopsida; order Pinales; family Pinaceae; genus Picea; species Picea glauca. Next base: position 654,774 of record JZKD02S1672968.1, on the reverse strand, counting down.
AAATAGTGCCTAGGAATTGGAGATTTCGTGAACCTGCCAGCACGAGGATCTGAACTATGGTAACAAGGTCTCCCTAGAAGACGTGAGGCCTCGACGGTCAAATTGTATCGCTCAAGACATTTGAATGCATAATTTGTAACACAAAAAAGGGCACGATGTCGGATTCCAACAGTCAATTTGTATATGGCGAACATTTGGGTGCCAATTGTTTCGTACTAGTATGTTCAGTTGTCACTAGTAAGACCATAATTAATGTATATTAGGAAGGACGCGAAGTTAGTGTTGATGGAAGGTAGCGACAGATACTTTGAAACATTTGTGATGCTTGGTAGAGTGAAGATTGCGAGTTTGAAGAGTCCGTGGTGGAATCGTAGATCATGGAAGTTTTGAGTGCAATATGTATATCACGGAACAAGAAATAGCAGAGTTCGAAAGGCCAACCCAGCAACTGCAGCCATAAAATTGGCTAAGTATGGAAAGGAACAGCGGTCGTTCAGATTCGTCATGTGAGGATATAGATGGAGATGAAGATATGTCAGCCCGCCAACGTTGGAACCCATGATCGTAGAAAGGCAACTAAGTATATAACCAGAAAACGATAATAGACGGGAAGAAGAAGAGGGAAAAAGGGCTAAGTATCTGACAGTAGAACATCTATTGTTCGATTATTAATGCCAATCTTTTCGAACCCCTAGTGACTTATTACTAGTAAAAGCATAAAATTGCAAATCACAAGAGTTCTTTGGGTGCAAGATGTATATGACAGAACAAGGGACATAAGTGTTGGATACCGAAAACCTGGGACCCGGTGATCAGATAATTGTCTAAGTATTGAAAGGGACCGCGGTCGATCGGGCTCATTGTGTGCATGTTAAGGACAATATTTACGGTTGTTGCATGATGGCGTTTTAGTATTAAACCTTTGGTATTGCATATTTGGAAAGAAGTACGAGGATGGCCGGAACAAGAAACAGTGTCTAGGAATTGGAGATTTCGTGAACCCACCAGCACGAGGATCCGAACTATGGTAACAAGGTCTCCCCAGAAGACATGAGGCCCCAACGGTCGAATTGTATCACTCAGAGCATTTGAATGCATAATCTGTAACACATAAAAGGGCACGATGTCGGAGTCCGACAGTTAATTTGTATATGGCGAACGTCCGGGTGCCAATTTTCTTGTACCAATGTGTTCATTTGTCACTAGTAAGACCATAATTAATGTATATTATGAAGGACGTGAAGCCAGTGGGGATGGAAGGCAACAACAGATACTTTGAAACATTTGTGACGCTTGTTAGAGTGAAGATTGCGAGTTTGAGGAGTCCGCGGTGGAATCGTAGATCACAGAAGTTTTGAGTGCAATATGTATATCACAGAACAAGAAATAGCAGAGTTCGAAAGTGCCAACCTGACAACTGTGGCCATAAAATTTCTCAAGTATGGAAAGGAATAGCGTTCGGTCGAATTTGTCATGTGAGGATATAGATGGAGATGAAGATATGTCAGCCCGCCAACACTGGAACCCGTGATCATAGAAAGGCAACTAAGTATATAACCAGAAAGTGATAATAGACGGGAAGAAGAAGAGGGAAAAAGGGCCAAGTACCTGACAGTAGAACATCTACTATTCGTTTATTAATGCCAATCGTTTTGAACCCCTGGTGACTTATTATTAGTAAAAGCATAAATTGCAAATCACAGGAGTTCTTTGGGTGCAAGATGTATATGACGGAACAAGGGACATAAGTGTTGGATACCGCAAACCCGAAACCCGGTGGTCAAATAATTGGCTAAGTATTAAAAGGGACTGTGGTTGGTCGGACTCATCGTGTGAATATATAGATAAAGATAAGAATCTGTCAATCTGCGAATCCAGGATGGTTTGCAAATTTCGTTGAAATACATAAGCAATAGAAAGAAAAAAACCAGCGGACGGTTGGGCTTGTGACGGGGCATTCCAACGGAAAAATTGTATATCGCGGAACTCTGGGCACTATTTTCAAGTCGCGGAAGATTCGAAAAACAATTTTGAGGCCGTCAATCTGGGAACCCGCAATCGAAAAACTGTCCAAGTATGGAATAGGGAAATGATGACCCGAACTTGTTTTCGCTAATATATTGAAATTTGTAATAGTTCTGCCATTACCTGGCAAGATCTTCTTTGCATGTTTCTGGACAAGCACGATGATGGGCGGAACACGAAACAGTGACTAGGAATTGGAGATTTCGTGAACCCGCAAATGCGAGGATCCAAAATAGGGTCACAAGGTCTCCCCAGAAGACGTTAGACCCCAACGGTCAAATTGTATCGCTCGAAACATTTGAATGCATAATGTGTAACATGGAAGATGGGACGATGTAGGAGTCTGGTAGTCAATTTGTATATGGCGGAGGTCTGGGTGCCAATTGTTTCGTACCAGTGTGCTTAGTTGTCATTAGTAAGACCATAATTAATGTATATTAGGAAAGACATGAAGTTAGTGGGGATGGAAGGCAGCGATAGATACTTTGAGACATCTTGCGAGTTTGAGGAGTTACCAGTGCAATTGTAGGTCACGGAAATTTTGAGTGCAAGATGTATATCATGGAACAAGAAGCAGCAGAGTTTGAAAGCGCCAACCCAACAACCGCAACCAGAAAATTGGCTAAGTATGGAAAGGAACAGTAGTCGGTCAGATTCGTCATGTGAGGATATAGATGGAGATGAAGATATGTCATCCTGCCAACCTTAGAGGCCATGATATTAGAAAGGAGACTAATTATATAACCAGAAAACAATAATAGACAGGAAGAAGAAGAGAGAAAAAGGGCTAAGTATCTGACAGTAGAAAATCTATAATGAATATTAGGAAGGACGCGAAGTTAGTGGGAATGGAAGACAGCGACAGATAATTTGAGACATCTTGCGAGTTTGAGGAGTCTGCGGTGGAATTGTAGATCACAGAACTTTTGAGTGCAAGATGTATATCACGAAACAAGAAGCAACAGAGTTTGAAAGCGCCAACCTGGCAACCGCGGCCAAAAAATTGGGTAAGTATGGAAAGGAACAACGATCATTCGAATTCGTCATGTGAGGATATAGATGGATATGAAGATATTTCAGCTCGCCAACCCTGGAGGTCGCGATCTTAGAAAGGAGACTAAGTATATAACCAGAAAATGATAATAGACGGGAAGAAGAAGAGGGGAAAATGGCTAAGTATCTAACAGTAGAAAATTTATTGTTCGTTTATTAATGTCAATCGTTTCGAACGCCTGCTGAATTATTACTAGTAAAATCATAAATTGCAAATCACAGAATTTATTTGACTGCAAGATGTATATGACGGAACAAGGGACATAAGTGTTGGATACCACAAACCCGGGACCCGGTGGTCAGATAATTGGCTAAGTATTGAAAGGGATCGTGGTTGGTCGAGCTCATGGTGTGAAGATATAGATAAAGATAAGCATCTGCCAATCTGGGAATCGAAGACAATTCACAAATTTCGTTGAAATCCATAAGGAATAGAAAGAAAAAAAATAGCGGACGATTGGGCTCGTGACGGGGCATTCCAGCGGACAAATTGTATATCTCGGAACTCCGGGCACTATTTGCAAGTCGCGAAAGATTTGAAACACAATTCTGAGGTCGTCAATCCGGGAACCCGCGATCGAAAAAGTGTCCAAGTATGGAATAGGGAAACGTTGACCTGGACTTGTTTTCGCTAATATATTGAAATTTGTAATAGTTTTTCCATTACATAGCAAGATCTCCGTTGCATGTTTCTGGACAAGTACGATGATGGGAGAAACACGAAATAGTGACCAGGAATTGGAGATTTTGTGAACCCGCCAACACGAGGATCCAAAATAGGGTCACAAGGTCTCCCCAGAAAACGTTAGACCCCGACGGTCAAATTGTATCGCTCGAAATATTTGAATGCATAATGTGTAACATGGAAGACAGGATGATGTAGGAGTCCGACAGTTAATTTGTATATGGTGGAGGTCCGGGTGCCAATTGTTTCGTACCAGTGTGTTCAATGGTCACTAGTAAGACCATAATTAATGTATATTAGGAAGGATGTGAAGTTAGTGGGGATGGAAGGCAGCGGCATATACTTTGAGACATCTTGCGAGTTCGAGGAGTCCGCGATGGAATTGTAGATCATGGAACTATTGAGTGCAAGATGTATATCACGGATAAGTATCTCACAAAAGAAAATCTATTGTTCATTTATTAATGCCAATCTTTTCGAATGCCTGCTGAGTTCCCACTAGTAAAAGCATAAATTGTAGATCACGGAAGTTCTTTGGCTACAAGATGTATATGACGGAACATGGGACATAAGTGTTGGATACCGCAAATCCGGGACCCAGTGGTCAGATAATTGGCTAAGTACTGGATAAGAGAGTTTTTATATTTATTCCAGTAGTATTCATATTAATATATATTAGTAGATTATTTCTTGTTCAAATGTAAATCATCTTCCAATTTGCAGGATGTTATTCAGTTTGCAAATTTCGTTGAAACCAATAAGAAATAGAAAGAAGAAAAAAAAAGAATATATATATATATATATATATATATATCAGGCAATAATTTTGTATATGCACGGATATTATCAAATAGAAGAAGCTGTAATATATGGAAATTATTGAAGAGGAACATGACGCCAACACTTGAGTTGCCTTGTAATAGTCATTAATTCATTCTATTTACGGGACCTCGAAGAATGAAAGTAGAACAGGTCCTTCCATTTCTTTCTTTAAGTATAGGGCGGGTGTCACATAAGTATGGCCCGTGAAAAATTATTCTTCCATGTAAAATGTAAGGAACGAACAAAGTAGCATTTCTTTAAATTGAAGTGTTGAGCAGTAGAAACAAAAGCTTGGCATCCATATTTAACGACACACAAAAAAAAAAGGTACAAAATAAAATAAAAATCAATACCAGAGATTGGAAAACACCATAAAAAAAACCGCAAATATTCTATATTCAAATAAGTTGGGTTACAAAATACAGCCGAGATTATTTGTTACAATGACTGTGATTTGGCCTGCCGCCGACCCAAAAAAAAAGTACAATAATGGAGCTTGTGGACAATCTTTTATAAATTTCAACTTAATAATGACATGTTTGATTCGTAAAAATCAACGAGTTGAATATCAATTTCAGGTCATGGACTTCATTGGTGTTGCAAACTAGATCTATCCCGGGTTTTTTAATAGATTGTCTCTTGTAGATATGGCCTACCTGCATTGGTTGGTTATTGAATATTCCATACTTTTCTAAGTGTTAATTTCCCTCTGTCGTCGAAATATTGGGGTTTAAGGTGCCTTCCTTGTAATGTTCTTGATCTTTGACATCCGAGACAACTTAGAAATACGATTCAGGCCCAATTCAAAGACAAGGGAGTGGTTTTATATGACGTCAGATTTGGGGGAAACAAATCCTGTTAGGCAACATAAGTCGAGACAAAAAATAAATTCAAATATGTTTTTGACTGCTATTCTCCCTGCATTCGATCATCTGTTTGGTTGAAAATCTTACCTGAAGATTTGTATGTTGAACTTCTTTGTTTTATTACTGTAAATTGGAAGGGACGTTCGAGGCAGCTGCAAAATGCTCCTCTGTTGAAGTAGATAGCTTCTTCCAGTAGCACAGATATGGCAAGTGTATCAGATGTTGCAGATCACATCAAAATATATTGTTCGTCGTAGGGGTGGCAGACATGGAGGCCCACAAAATGGTCTGGAATGTTCGGAAGTGATGCCAAATATTACTCCATGACCGCATACACTTAGAAGGAAATTATAAAATTGGATACCCACAAACGTGAGAAACTGTATGTGAGTTTGAAGCAACATTCTAAAATTACATAACCTTTTATGCCAAAGTTGTAACAGAATTGGTAGACAGACAGTTTCTATGTCAAAGAGTGTTGAGCAACCTCTGGATGTAGTAACAGACTCGACATACAATCCACTTTCGATCACTACTGATACTAATGTCAATTGTAAGAAATCGTGATTCCAGGTTCCAGGTAGTTTGACCTTCAGACATCCACATTAGCGGTGACCCCAGGCTCCAGATAGCTTCAGCTTCGGACATTGGCATTGGCAGTGGTAATGGGAACAGTGCTATTGACTGCAATGCGACAATGCGGTGAACAAGCAGGGTTTTCATTGTCAACGCACTTAAACTGCAAGATTGCTAGACCTGCAAAGAACATCGACTTTAGTGTTTCTTTCTCACGACAACTACAATGTTGCTTAGAGTCCATAAATCTTTGGACGTTGGGTTTCCTATGCGATAATGACCTTGACATTACAGAAGAAATGAATTTTCCTTATCCAAAGCAAGGGAAACAGTAGGAAGATTGACATTAGGTGTAAAAAGGTCTGGAATACACCAGTACATTAAGGTCTCGTCTAAAGAATGAAATAAAATCATTACATGAAGGTGGTAGTAAAAGGTGGTTTTCAAAAACAAAATCATTACCTGAACACGTGAAACTTCTTGCAGAAGGTGGTAGTATAAAGTAATCCTTAGAAAGTGTTGCAAAATCCATAATCCAGAACTCCTTCCCATTAAATTTTTCCAGTTACATGTCGATGCAGTCATTATAAAGTTTTGACAGCGTCATTCCCTGGTTATATACCCACCTTCAAGTAGGAGGGGAATATACATGCAAAGAGGGGCAAGCTCATCGACCTAGATGCAATCATATGCACAGGAATAGTAAAAAAAAAAAGGCAGTAGTGATAGAAAGTTGATTGTATGTGAAGTCTATAACTACATCCAGAGGACAGTGAACAAACTTTGACAAAGAATATGCATTTCTGTGAAGTATGTTACCACACCCAGAAGTAGCTCAACAAACTTTGAAATAGAAACTTCTATAATTTTAGGATGTCATTTTAACCACCCATACAGTTTCCCATACTCGTGGAAATCCAAATGTATAACTTCCTTCCAAGTATATTCGTGAATGAAGTAATAGCTCGCTTCATTTCTGAATATCACAGACCATTTTGCAAGCAATGGTAAGTGCAACTCCTCTGATGGAAGACAAATTCTTGTGTGCTTTGCAGAATTTGATACACTTGCCAAATCTGTGTTGTTGGAAGAAAATATATACTTCAATGAAGGATCATTTCATAGGCGATCTAAAAATCCCTTCCAACTCCCACCAAGAAAACAAAGAAGATTAACAAACAAATCTCCATACAGGATTTTGAACCAACCAAAGCATCGAACACAAGGAGAACACTAATCAGAATATACTTGTTTTTTTTTTCCTGTCTGAGTTTTTATTGGCTAACAGAGTTTGTTTTCGCTCAAAATTGATGTCACATAAAACCATTCTCTCGTTTTTCAATTGGGCTTCAATGGCATCTCTAAGTTGTCTTACATGTCCATGACCAGGAACATTACAACGAAGGCACCTTAAATCCCAACTCTTTGATGATAAAGAGAAATGGGAATAAGGATTTAAAATCAACGCTGGAGGATGACAGTATAATCTTCCATAGATTTTTCTTTAATTCGTCTTAATGGCAGATGCCCTCAATATTTTCGCTTATTAATGCCAATGTTTTCGAATATGTGCGTTGAATATTCACTAATAGCACGTATTAACATTCCCATACCCAAGCAGATTCTCAAGTATGAAAACCTGTAACATATGCACAATATTAAAGGGGGACATGATGTCAATACCTCTGTGAATGACACGTTCATGGATGGCAGCGTGGTAGTACAACATTGCACTGTTACTATGATGATGCCTTTAAAAAACTAAAATAGCCAACATTTTTTGCAAATTCAAAATGCACGCAAAAAAATTATAGGATCCCATAATATTGACTTGTTTATGCATTTTAATGGGAGATGTCCTCGAGCTTTCTGCTTATTAAAGCCCATGTTTTCGAACTTGTCTAGTCGGTTGTCACTTTTAAAAGCACAATTAATGTGCATTGGGAAGGGCAGAAGGTGGCGGGGATGGACGGGATAGGAAAAATGTTTTTAAACTTTTCTAAACCCAGGAATGCGTGAACCCATGAAACTTTGAAGACTCGAATAAGTATGGAAAGGCAGGTTGGACAGACAAATTCATTGTAGGTAGAGGCAGGGTTGCAAGTTTGAGGAGTCTGGGGTTGAATTGTAGAGCACGGAAGTTTTGGGTGTAAGATGTATACCCCAAACACGGGTTACCAGAGTTCAATAACACCTATCCGCGAACAAGGATGATTTTAAGGATGGAAATTTATATGAAAATGTAGAAACATGGGCTAATCTTACTATTCCTTAATATGAAAAATGTAAAATGTTTAGCGATATTTTTGTTAAAATATTCAAATTTCTATGGATTTTATATACTTTCTATAAAGTTTTGGCAATTTTTAAGGTAAAATAATTTTATTCTATGGAATTTGGGCGAATCATTTTTAGAAGAAATGTAAATTGGCGAATATTTTTTTGGGAAAAACCATGGAAAATTAGCCCATTTGCGAAATTTAGCCCCTAAAATCATCTATGTCTGCGAACAGCTTTCATAAAATTGGCTAAGTATGCAAACGAACGGAGGTCGGTCGGACTCGTAATGTGAAGATATAGATGGAGATGCTGATTTTCCATTTCTTCATACCGAGAACTTGCGAGCACAGAAACGTGACAAAGTATAGAACCAAAAACACATAACACAGGGTAAGAACAAAAGGGAAAAGCGGGCAAGTTTAGAAGAAATTGGATAAATATGCAAATGAACGTTGGTTGGCTGGACTCATGATGTAAAGATATATATGAATATGATGATTTGTCAACTGGCCACCCCGAGAACCCGCGACCACAGAAACGTGGCAAAGTATAGAACTAGAAATGCATAATAGACGGGAAGAACAAAAGGAAAAAATGGGAAAGTTTACAAGAGGAAAAAGAAAGGGAGAGAAGAACTTTATCGCTCACACAACAACACCTACTCTCATAACTATGAACCCATAGAAAGACATTAACCATGGGGAAAACATCATCAACTATGAAATATAGTTGGAGCCTGACAAACTCTGGTTCAAGCCATAAGAGATGTAATTTACATCCATCTTAATAGTATTTTCTGGGGAGCCAACTGTAAAATGATGTAACAGCAGATCCAACATTGCAAAGTTTAAGAAAACAAGATCAACCAGCAAATAACAACCCAGTTAAGAAGCACCAAAAGGCCCAACTGCAGCCGCAAGACCTGAACACTGCAAAGTTGAATCAAACAACAACAAGAAGCATCCACTGAACCAAGAAGCAAGCACCAACCAGTCGACCAGGAATGTCGGTGAAGAACAATATTGGCCAAATTCACTCCACACAAGATTGTATCCAAAAACTCGGAGGAAAATGTATTTTAACACATCTGTTAACCAAATATTTCAGGCTGTGAGACTTGCCAGGTAAATTTCAAAGCTGGCATGACCATCCAAAGGCCTGCCATTGTGCAAGCAATTAAGAAAGGTGTGGCTTTCACGGTTGGTATTTTTCAATACTGGGAGCCATAAAAATCCTCTTTCAATCCATCTTTGTATGTGATTACTACGACCAGAGAAGAAGGATTGTAATGTTGCCTTCGTCTCGTTCCTAATCGCCAATGTTCGACAGAAAACCTACCTCCATCAGAGCCACAACGACACACATGAAAAGGGAGTCGCATTTTCTCCTCAAATACAAAGATGTTATGCAAGATAATTTCGACCCAAGCATCCCCAGTAGTCAAATTCCACACCTGCAAACTGCAGATAGAAAGTGAAGCTAATCAAGGCACCTAAACTCGCCCATCAACGGAGAACGACAGAAGGCCAATGTTGGACACAGAACCTACCTCCAGCATAGCCACAATGACACATCACAAAAGGAAATCGTATTTTCTCCTCACATACAAATATGTTCTTGAAGATGCTTTCGACTCAAGCATCCCCATTAGTCAAATTTCCCACCTGCAAACTGCAAATAACAAGCGAAGCTAAACACGGCACCCAAACCCGTCCTTCAATGGGGAACGATAGAAGGGCAGTTCCAATCGCGGTTGCAGAACCCCAAGCATGAAAAATGCAACAAGACCAACAAGCAAACAAGAACAACAACAACAGGCAAATAATAAATCAGTGAACATGCAAGAAGCAAGCATGAACTAGTGAACCAACAATTTTGCTGAAGAACAATAACATCTAAGAAATCATTGAACATGCAAGAAGCAAACATGAACCAGTGAACCAGCAATTTCGCTGAAGAACAATATTGCCCACATTGACTGCAGAGAACATTGCATATAAAAAAAAAATGCAAGAAAATGTATTGTAACAGGCCTGTTAAGTAAACATTTAAGTCTGTTAGAACTTCTCTGTAAACATTTAAGAAAGCATGCAGTGTGGCAGATGTCTTACGTACGAAAAAACATTTATTTTATTATTTTATAACAATAATAAAAAAATATTAGTAACAATAGTTCGAACAATAGAGCCTGTGTAAAAATAAAATGTATTCAAAGGACAAACTAATATGAAGTCAACTTATAAAAAACTGACTATTTATCTTCAAAACTTTGGATATCCAAACATTTTAAGAAAAAAAAAACAACTCAGAAATATCGTATATGATCAAAAAACTTTGGATATGCTAACATATCAAACATTGGGAATAGCAAAGTTGGCAATAAGACCTCCAAACTAATATCCAATCATATCACAACAGATATGGTATTTTTTATTATATAAAAATCAATGTTCTTATTTCCCTAGTTCCAACAATAGATATTATGCAAATATTTGTGGTCAAAGGACAAACTAATATGAATTCAATGAATCATCGATCGCTATAGTCCCTCTACGCCTTCAGCATGGACTAATAAGTAGAAAAAAATCATAACAAACTCAATTGAACCAAATAATTGAAGGGAAGTGTATTTGAAGTGATATAGATAGAATATATACAATAAGCACGACAACATGTTTTCACTATGGATCGACATCATTTTTATGAGCGACTAATCTACTATATGTCATGATGGATATGGAGGGGGGAATATAGATCGAATCAGGAATCCTCTCTCTTTTAAGACAATCGATGAAGAGAATTTTTGTTTCTCACATTGAGGAGCAAGCACAGATGGGAATTATGCTTGACTGAGAGAAGAAATTTTGATTTGAACCCACGGGGTCTTCATTCAGTGAGTCTGGAGCCTGTGACATAGTGTCTTCGTTCATGGGATATTAAAGAATACTCCTAATTTCACTATATATTGATAAATACCACCCAAAATCCTTTTGTTGAACCCCCCTCTCAATACATAAAAGAAACCCCTATTTTTACTAGATACCCCTTTTTATACCCCTAATATCTATAAATCCCCTAAGACCCCACACCCCCCAATACCTACAATATATTGACTTTATTTTTCATAATTTAAAAATCATCTTTATGAATGAATATTATAAGATATTTGTCAACAAAGTGAAGCCCCGTGTTTGAATCCTAATTTTGATTTTGAAGATTTGGTCATATAGTACACATATGATACACTAAAAAAAACTGGAAGCAATTGGTTGGTTTTGGATCAACGTTTGAATCAAATGAACTTCAAGGAATTGAAGGATGTGAATTAGTAGCTCAACATGGAGATCACCATGTGTCATATCATTTGTTGTCTTTTATGATGTAGTGCACCATGTGCATTGGTCCAAGCCTCTTCTCGTGCCCTCCCACCTAGAGTTTGTGCACTACAACGATTTAGATCCATGGAGTTTGTAAACTTGTAGTTTATCTATGTCGTAACGAGTGATATATTTGGGGCCTCTCTCATGGGGATCTACCACTATGCACTCAAGTATCAAAAAGAGATTACTTGCAAGCCTCGGGAATTGTTCTAAAGGATTCCTCTTTATATAGCCATCTTCGTCGATTCCCAAAAATGGGCATGTTATATATGGAAATGTATGTATCTTCATTGATTCTCAAAAATGGGCATGTTATATATGGAAATGTATGTAAACTAGTGTGAGTTGTTTTGATGGAGAATCCTTCACCATTTATTGATTTACACTTTGTAGATAAGTCATGCCCTAGACTATTTTGTTATGTTTTATACCATGCTCCATGTCCTTTTAATGGTGGTAGCATTACATATTTAATGGTGGTAGCATTACACATATGGAAGGGGAATTGATAGAAGCATTCATGAAAGATATCAGCAAGGTTTACTTTACTAACTAACTATTGATGACGAGTTTGGTAAACCTTGAGTAAAAAACATCATTATTGGGTTTTGATATCAATGAATCTAGGATCTTCCCCTATGATAAGTCATGTCCTAGCCTATTTTGTAGTGTTTTCTACCATGCTCCACATCCTTTTAATGGTGGTAGCATTACATATTTAATGGTGGTAGCATTACACATATGGAAGGGGAATTGATAGAAGCATTCATGAAAGAGACCAACAAGGTTTACTTTACTAACTAACTATTGATGACGAGTTTGGTAAACCTTGAGTAAAAAACATCACTATTGGGTTTTGATATCAGTGAATCTAGGATCTTCCCCTATTATAAATGATAAAGAGACAAAGGTAGTTGAAATTTTTCTAAAACTTCAAACTTATTCTTGCCATATTGTTGATAACAATATGGCAATGGATGAACATGAAGGGGGCAAAGGAATGGTTATACAAACATTGAATGAATAATTTTTGGACTCTGAAGTCTTTGTTGAAGATGAGGTGGTGGTCCTTTGCTGAAAAGAAGATAATCATGCAATCTTTTCCATGCTCCTTCTCTAAATAATTTTGTAAAATGTGATGATGAAGAACAAGCACACAAATTGCGGAATAATTTGTGGTACAATCTCAATGGAAAGTAGCAATTGGATGCAATGAGTGAATTTCCTTGTAATTATAAGTTTACACATTAGAATGAAAAATAACTAGGTTCATAGGGTTGTTTCATAATGTTAGGAATTCTCTTCATTGCGAGGAAGTATACTTCAATGAAAATGAACAAACAAATGTAGCAAGGATGACCATGTTTTCACAAACAGTGTATGTTGTAGTTTTAAAGGATGTTCTTCACCATGTTGGGTATGTGTTATATTTTTTTCATGTGTGTAGGGTGGTGCATCGGATTTGACAATAGGGTCTGACGATATCACCATCTATCGCTCTTTGTGTACGCGTGCATCGGATGATTTTACATGGCACGGGGGGGAAGGGCAGGATTGGATCCCTTTTGACGGGGTTCAGGGAAACGATCTGATTTTTTTTTGGGGGGGGGGTGATTTTTTTCCATTTTAGTGTTTTTCGCTATTTTTAGCGGTTTTCTAAATTAATCTCAGATTAAGGGGTTATTTTTTTTATAGCTGAAAAACACCTAAGATATTGTGTATATTGTATTGTGAATGATGAAATTAATACAATGAAGAGTTAAGAGGTGTGGCACCAAGGAAGGTTGGTTTTCTCCCCGTTAAGTGTTTCTAGTGTAAATCTCCATGTACTATGTGTATGAGCCATTGATTAATTTATGTTTTTCTTAAGAATCTATATGGATTGCTTTACTTCACAGGTTTAAAACTTACACACCATATGTCAAGCACAAAAATATGTGATTGTGTTAAGATTTGGATGGACCAGGTTATAAAAAATGTAGTGTCATGCCACCATAAGAAGTTATGCTCATCTTTCATAAACATATTGACCGAGATACTAACTTATCATTGGTAGTAGTTCAACATTTCCTTATTCTAGTGAAGAATCAAGCCCTAGGGTAAATCTTATGTGTTTTGTAAAATATTTGCTTGGCTTCACTAGCTTTATGACGATTTTTAGTCTATTCTATTTTGATGACTTAAATTAGGGTATATATAGGCCTATACATAAATAAGCTCATTTATTAGCACTAGTTCAATTTTTGTAAAAAGCTTTGTGGTTTTTGTGGCAGCAAAACAAAAAAGAGAGATTGGTTTTCAAATAAAATTTGAATCAAACGACTTCATGCCTAAAAGAGAAAATTCAAGAAGGTATTAAGTACAAGAGCAGGTTTTATATTCAAAGGTTGTTAGAAAAGAGACATTGGTTCAAAGAAGAATGGCTACATTCCCAAAGGATAGAAGGCACACGTCTATGGTTCTTTATACCTCACAAGGAAGTGTCATCCCCTAGTGGAGCGAGATGTTGTAACTCCAAATGAGCTCATTTAAATTGTATGCTACCAAGGAAATTCAGAGCAAAAGCATAACAACATTGTGCTTGGTGAGATTAACATAATCATGCGATATGTCAAACTCTTCATATTTCATAAACTAACCACACTTTTTTTCTTTGAACATTATCTCGTTGACTTGGCTATCCAAATTTGTTTTCGGACTCCACCATCTTTTCATACTTACACTCATTATCCTAGCTTAGACTTCACTAATAACCAAACTGATCCGGATTTATGAGCGGAACAAAATGAAACACATATCTATAACATTAACACAGATATATAGAGAACAATAACAGAGATACAATGGAACTTAACTTCTATTAAATAAGAAATCTGTTGAAATTGTAAAATGCAGAATGAAAACAATCTTGCTCGAGTGGTGGTAGCTAATCTCTGAGAAGAAATGTGGCCACTACGCACATTCATCTGAGCACATTACAATGAGGCCTCCAGGCCTTTTTAGCATCCAGAAGTAAACAGAAAACCCTAGCCATTCAAATACCTAACCCTAGGAGATGAAGCACCTAAAGTCATGTGGGCCCCGATGGGGTAAGTTGGCACATCAACTTCTCGGGGTCGTAACTTGTGCATATGATCTCTATTTGGGGTGTTCAATACCTCATCGGAAAGGTCTATCTGATAAGTACAACTTCCACTGGGGATTAGGGTTTGTTCTCATTATTCCTAGCTCCCCAAAAGTCCAAAAAAAAGTCATTTAGAGCCTCAAAACGGCCCCAAAAGTTTGGGACTCGAAAAATCTAGAAAAAAACTTCCAAGATAAACATTATAACTACCAAGATGAAAGCTATAAGCCAGCTAAAATAGGTGGATAGCCACCAATATCCACCTGGATCACAAACTTTAGAAAATTATACCCTTATACATTGTATCATAGTCCTAATTATATTTACCTAAGATTATTTATGAAATACTTTCCATATCAATGTAATTTTGTTTTAAATCATTTCAAACTTCTCACATTCCCAAAAGCTTAAGCCAAACTCTATTGTTAAAAGAGTTGAGGCCAAGCCAAGTCAAAACTTTTTTGTGAAATTGTTTTCAGACTTATTACAAAGTCACGTTGATAAGATATTAAACACCTTGTTGTAAATTCAAGGTGGATTACATGGCGCTTGAGGGTGGTTTTGTGAGTTCTTTAAATGGTCTCGTAATACACTTGTTGTTGCTATGTGTCGCTAGAGTGGTTTCGAGTTACAAGATTACGAAGGTAAATTAAAACATGGATACATTTTCCACTCATAATTATTGACGGATACACCTGTTGTTGCCATGTGTCACTAGAGTGGTTGCCAGTTACAAGAGTACGCAGGTAAATTAAAACATGGATACATTTTCCTCCCATGTGGATGGTTGGATAAAACACATATTATTTGCAAGCAGTCTTAGGGTTTGACTTACGGGGGAACGTTTTGGGATCGTTGCAGAGAAAAAGTATTCAGAAGTGACAATGGCCATGGAGGACATGTATAGACTTCATTCTCGTCTCCAGTATATCTTCAACACTTTACTCTCCATGGCAAGGATCCATACTCAAAAGGAGGACTTTGATGAAGATCTAGTATGAGGGCAATGAAGGGAGATTCCAGGATTGCTTTTGTACAGAAACTCTAGTGCTTATTGGAAGAA
This sequence comes from Picea glauca, assembly GCA_000966675.3. Lineage (NCBI taxonomy): Eukaryota > Viridiplantae > Streptophyta > Pinopsida > Pinales > Pinaceae > Picea > Picea glauca. The sequence continues at coordinate 638,900 of JZKD02S1672968.1, read as the reverse complement.
GCTGTGAAAGTCATTAGTGCTTATTGAATCAACTGCTGCTTATGGATATGCTTACTTTGCTAGAAGACCACCAATTTCTTATTTCTTTCAACTTTACTAGCCATGGTCTTAAGCCTGCACGCATTACAAACGTAATTTCATCATCCCTAATTTTCCATCCATAATAGATCGGCATCGATACTATGTCTTATGTGTTCAGGAAAATCATGAGCGTGTTCTGAGTGTAGAGAGTACATTTATGAAGTTAAGGCTCTGAAAAAGCGGTGAAAGTCATTTGGTATTCATTTGTTCTTCATCAAATCCGTAAGGGTCAAATTTGTTTTTTTATTACTGGGGAAATCTGCAACCAGTCGAAATGTACCTTAAATTTTCGCGGGAATGGGGTGGATTATTTAATTGTAACATGAAGCAGAAGGCAATCAGAAGCCATGGCAGAAAGGGTTGTGCTTCATAAATGGAAAAATAAAAACTATGATGATGAGGCGGATGAGTCTATTGAATTTCTAATAGAGAACAAGCGGATGGATCTGGTTAGAAATGAAAGAGAAGGACAATTGAGAAGATTTCTGGATAAAAATGAAACTCATATTGCAAACACAACTTCGAAAAAATGTAGTGGAAATTGACATGCTCAAGAAATAAATCAATTCCTTGATAACCCAATGGAAGAGGATATATACGTTCACCAAGCGGGATGAAACTAGGTCACGGACATTCTATGTCAAAAGGATCATTTGAAGCTTTAATTTCGAGAAATTCCAGTGATAAAGTTTCCATCACCTCATTTAGTAAATGGGATCAACAATCTAGTACAACGGGGTGAACAAAGTCTATTTCTTCTATTGATTCTAGTGAAAACCTGTCATGGACGATTGATTCACTAGAAAGTGCAAATCTTCCACTTATTAGTCCCTGCCCTTCCTGCTGGTAGGGACTAGTAGTAATCGATTTTTAGTCCCTGCTATTAACTTGTGATTTGAAAATGATAAAGATTTGTATTCTTGAAAATATTTGCAAGTTTTAATTCAAGTGTGTTTATGCAAAAGGATTAATTTGCAAACACAATTTTTATAGAAATTACACATTCAAGATGCAGATAATAAACAGCAAATAACAGTGAACAGTAAACATATAACACAACAAATGATAAAGGAGTTCACCCCTCTCTTGGGCTACATCTCCTGGTCCAGCTTCCAATGGATCTTTTGTATTATTTTCTCAAAGTGCTAAAATATGTGTTTTACAATGCTCAAAATGCCAAATAGATGGCTCCAATGGATTTAGAACGTCCAAAAACCCCTAGCTGGGCTTTTTCGGCACCTGATTTGGCCAAAAATTGAATAAGATAGGCTTCCTGGAAGTTCCCCTTAAAACTTGTTGTCTCTAGATCGTCAAATTGCACCTTTGTGTCCTCAACCTAGCCTTTGCGCTCATTTTTGTGTTAAAACCTAGCACCGGGTGCACAACCGCAAAATCGTGCAAACTGTAGGATGGTTAGGAAACCTAGCCCCTAACTGCCAAACCGTTGGACATATGGGCCATATGACCACACCCGCACATAAAAAGGGCCAAGTTTAAAACTTATGGTAACGCGCCAAGTGTCCAAGCGCACGGGGTTTGAATGCACATGCGGTGGTGGTTATATGGTGGTTATATGTGACCGGGGGTCGGGGCTTAGCCCCGGCTCGGACTGCGCCCCAAATCAAAACACAATGCAATTCAAATAAAATTTAAACCATATATATGTTAAGAAACAATGGTGGGCGCGCCGGTTGGGCGGCTCTTCCCAAAGCTCTTCCCCTACCCGGAGGTCACGGGGTCGAGTCCTGCCAACTACACAAGTTTTATCCAATTCCCAAGTGACACATGGCGGCCCTTTCTTGGGCCACGTGTCACCAATCCATTCGCCACCAAGATGCCACGTGTCAAGAAATAATTCGACCGTCCAACTGCCAACTCAGCCCTGCCACGTCAGCATCCGTACAGACTATATAGTCAGCAAATGTTTTTTACCTGTTTGACAATTTTAACAGAACACGATATCTCACTCATCCAACGTCCGTTTGAACCCGAACGAGTTGCATTGGGTTCACGACGACGAGGCCTACGCACCCGTTCGATTTGAAGCAATTCTGAATTTTGAGCAAAATTTAATCCCCTAGATCACACCTCCCCATTGGAAAGATTTTGGACCTCCAAAAGTCTACTTTCAGTCTATATAAAGATGAGGGTATAGTTCCCTCACCTTCCCAACCTCAATCCACTTGGATTTTCTTGGATTCATGCCTTTAAAACCAATTCGAAGATATTCCACATTTCCTCGTTTTGAAGTTCTCATTCTCCTGTCAAGGATTGTGTCTTCATGTAGTTCTGTAAGATATTCTGGGGAGAAATCATCTATAGAAGGA
>JZKD02S1672968.1:617106-631239 GCA_000966675.3 Picea glauca | reverse complement strand
ACAAAACACTTGCAAATAATCAAGCCTTCAAAAACCTAAGCTCTAATACCAACTTGATCTGAAAATGATAAAGGCTTGTATTCTTGAAAATATTTGCAAGTTTTAATTCAAGTGTGCTTATGCAAAAGGATCAATTTGAAAACACAATTTTTATAGAAATTACACATTCAAGATGCAGATAATAAGAAGCAAATAACAGTGAACAGTAAACACATAACACAGCAAATGATAAAGGACTTCACCCCTCTCTTGGGCTACATCTCCTGGTCCAGCTTCCAATGGATCTTTTGTATTATTTTCTCAAGGTTCTAAACTATGTGTTTTACAATGCTCAAAATTCCAAATAGATGGCTCCAATGGCTTCAGAACGTCCAAAAACCCCTAGTTGGGCTTTTTCGGCACTTGATTTGGCCAAAAATTGAAGAAGATAGGCTTCCTCGAAGTTCCCCTTCAAACTTGTTGTCTATGGATCACCAAATTGCACCTTTGTGTCCTCAACCTAGCCTCTGCGCTCATTTTTGTGCTAAAACCTAGCATCGGGCGCACAACCGCAAAATCGCGCAAACTGTAGGACGGTTAGGGAACCTAGCCCCTAACCGCCAAACCGTTGGACATATGGGCCATATGACCACACCCGCACATAAAAAGGGCCAAGTTTAAAACTTATGGTAACGTGCCAAGTGTCCAAGCATGCGGGGTTTGAATGTGCATGTGGTGGTGGTTATATGGTGGTTCTATGTGACCAGGGGTCGGGGCTTAGCCCCGGCCTGGACCGCGCCCCAAATCAAAACACAATGCAATTCAAATAAAATTTAAACCATATATATGTTAAGAAACAATGGTGGGCGCGCCGGTTGGGCGGCCTTTCCCAAAGTTGTTCCCCTGCCCGGAGGTCGCGAGGTCGAGTCCTGCTGACTACACAAGTTTTATCCAATGCCCAGGTGACACGTGGCGGCCCTTGCTTGGGCCACGTGTCACCAATCCATTCACCACCAAGATGCCACGTGTCAAGAAATAAATTCGACCGTCCAACTGCCAACTCAGCCCTGCCACATCAGCGTGCGGCTCTGCCACGTCATCATACGGCCCTGCTACGTCAGCATCCATACGGACTGTACAGTCAGCAAATTTTTTTTGCATGTTTGACAATTTGAACAGAACGCGATATCTCACTCATCTGACATCCATTTGAACCCAAACGCGTTGCGTTGGGTTCGTGATGACGAGAACTACGCACCCATTTGATTTGAAGCAATTCTGAGCACTTTGAATTGTGAGCAAAATTTGATCCCCTGGATCAACTTGACACAAAACCCAATAAATTTGCAATGTTTTATCCAAAGTTTCTGGAAATTCATACAACTTGAGTTGAAATTCAATTAAGTTAACCTATGTTTTGAATTTGAGGTTTTATTTGGCCCCTTCCTGAGGCAAAGGAAGAAGATACCTTATTTTATCTCTATTTAAAGTATACCTTTGAATAGTGATTTTTCCCCAGCGAAGTAATGCTAGAAATTACTCTAGCATTACTTCTTAACATTAAATGTTAAGAAATATTGAATGGTTGTTGTAATGTATAATCCATGGTCAATTGATCTATGGCTGCCACCTATGCCATCATGCAAACCTACGGAACCTACAGCTGCAAACGTCTTGGTTCTCAATATCATACCCCAAGGTTGCATGCACCTTCAGCCTTCTTCATACCCCAAGATTGAAATATTTTCTTCAATAAAATCCTCAGCCCCTTGAATTTCATCCCCTTATTTTTTCACTTCCAGAGATCCACCTTAATTGTTCTTTTTCCCCTTTGAACATGTGTTGATGTGTTGCACCTAGTACAAGTACTTGCACTGCACCTAGTAAGAGATATATTTTTGCTTATGGAGATACCCATCTCTACAATATAAAATTTGTTTCGGGTAAATTCTATTTCTTTCTTTTCAAATTACTGTCATTGTAGCCTAGGGTGTAAGATTTACATATTCTTTGAATAGTTTTGAGCTTACAAGTCGACTCACCTCTATATTAAGGAACTGAAACTACTGGGTCATCTACTGGTTCATCTACTGAATATACAATTGCTTCATCGATATATGAATCAACTGGATCAGCAGCTGCTAAGGCTGGTGGGTAGCTACAATTTGCTTCTCACCGATCTATATACATAATAATCTAGCTCATGAGAATTAGACTATCGACCACAAACATAAAACTCTGGATCTATACATAATACCCCAGAAAGAGAAAAAAACAAGAGCATAGTTTTTCTTTTACCTTTTTAGGTGCTATACATAATACCCCTCGCTTTTATCTACCCGAAATGACATCAACTTCTGTAAGTAACTTGGGTGTACTTCAACTGCTTTGTCTGTTGGATATACAACTGTTGCTTTTGGCTTTATTTCCCTTATCGGTGTTGGGTCAAATGGTGGATCTATTATATATAGAACTAGACACTTTGCATCTACCCCAACCTATGCATTTGTATATGGTGGTCATGCTGCTAAGCCAGATCTATTGATGCTTCATCAACTGAATAATGTAATGATGCACTTGTTTTCCTTGCTATGGTGGCGGTGGATCTACTAGATATGCTAAAGGCTATGCGTCTGGATCTCGCTTTTGATCACGAAGGTATGGTTGTCACCGTAAAGACCATGGATGCTTCAGAATTATGACTCTAAGACCTTCAAAAATTGTTTCTTATGGAGAGTGCTAACTTAAAAATTACTCAAATTTCGTAAAAAGAAAACATAGTACTTAGCTAGGAAGAGATAGGAAAATATCTTATTCTATAACCTAAACTCTCATGTTTTCCTGTTCGATAAAAAACAGAACAACAAGCTTCTCGGTGCAATAAATCTTATATGAATATGAATCTATGTTACATTATTCTCTTCACATGGCATGTTGAAGTGCCTCCATCTAAACTTCATGTAGCAAACATTAAATTAAAAGTAACAAACATAGCCAATGATACTAATAGTAATTTTATTATATGTGTTTGCAGCTGGACACTAATAGCAGGACGAATACCAGGGCGTACTGGTCATGAGATCAAGAATTATTGGAACACTCATATGTGCAAAAGACATGTGCTCGAGACATGTGCTCAAGAAGGGAATCATGAATGGTGAAACCCTATGTTTTGATACCATGAAAGAGACAGTTTCAAGGAAACTGGCACTTGAAATTAAATCTCCTTCTGTAGTCAAACCAACACCTTTCGTAGTAAAACCAACAACAATTAGACCGCATGAAGAATCAGTTATAGTTCATCACTTTGATCAGCTCATTAAAGACATTTTACTGACCGCCAACAGTGTAGACCTCGACACATCAAATATATCATTAGACTTCCTTCCACCATTACCTCCACCTGAATTTTCAACAAATTTCTGCATCGAGGATTGTGAAATTAAGAGAACGGTTTCTTTCACCCTGATCAGTCCGGCCTACATTCTTATCTCCCTTCCATCCTTATTTCTTTATCTATTCACAACAGAGACTTTCCTGCAGGCGTAAAGTACCTCATATATTATCATACAGAGCTCGCTCTCATCTGATACAAGCTTCGATGTGCGTAAAGTACCTCATCTATTATCATACAGAGCTCGCTCTCCTCTACAAGGCACCTGGAGTAGCCAGTAATAACAGATGTCAACGATAGTGACACATTTTATTAAATTATAATGCGTTGCCAACAATCCTTACGATAAGGAAACTCCTTAACGTTTATATGTCTTTGTAGCGTGTGTCGGTGGAGTCTGTAATAAAGCACTTTCATGATGCTATTATGTATAAAACATTCTAGATGTCTAATGGGGCATATCTCTTAGTCTAATGTCTCTTTTATTAGTCTTGTGTATTCTAGCGAGCATGATCCTCTGGGGTTGAGTAGCTGCTCCTGCACGATAATCCACCATGCTGCAAATCCGACTATCAAAGATGCGAGTAGAATATGCATAGGTTCTCCTTAGCAGTGCATGTCGTTTCCACTTGTATAACGTAACATATAAACAATGAACAGAAACTATAAAGGGTTGTATCAAATTGTTGTCAGGAATTAGTGTGTGTCAGGAACCCTATTTGTTTAATTTTCAATCCCTGTTCACATAGATAATAAATAGTGCATGGAAAAGTCTTGGACCTTTAGATTTGACGTGGAACGCCCTTTCTGCCTTCTTGGCAGGGACTTGTTGCTCTGCAACTCGTCCTTGTTAGAACAAAAAATCATGAAAAGGATGATGCTTTAAACAATGTTGCAAATTCATCCCAACTCATTTTGAAATCTCTTGGAGGTGTGCTTGATGATAAATATCATTTTTTTAAAGAGAGACATAAATTGGCAATGGAAAAGGAAAAGGGTTCATCTTGCATCACGACAGATAAATGGCCTGGTGCTTATGGAATATACATGTCTTTGTTTCAATGCAGTGAAAGGTCTTCCAAGCCCTTAAATAAATTATTTTCTGAAGAAGAGTGGCCATGAAGGTCTGAACAATTTGCTTGTGGCTTATGAAGACAAATCTGCTTATGTTGAGTGTGTCTTTTTCCTAGCTCTTTGGCCAGATTCTGAGCCATTGACTTTTGTTGGAAGAACTGAGGGAAAAATAGTTCCCCTTGGGGGTTTTATTATTTTTGTATGGGATCTTATATTTCAACCTAATGGCTACACAGAGACATATCCTGAGATGCCAAAGGAAGAGAATAACATAATTTCACATAATGGAAAATCTTTGGACTAAGTGAAAGCTCATTTCGCTATTAATTATAAATTTGATTGATTGGATGGAATAAATATAATGAAAAATCCTATTCACACATTTTGATACTTAGTTAACTAAAAGAATATCTGTTATGTTTCTTAGCAAAGTAGGAAGTATGCGATTTCCATGTTTTGTCACCTCCATAACTTCTCAATTGGCAGACTTGATGGAATCTGGAAAGATGTAGAGAATTTTTCTAGTGACTATGAGCAAAGCTTCATCGAAGGTACTTGAAAGATGGAACTTCAGCGTTGTGAAAGATGATGAGGTTGTTCATAAAGGTGTCTCGAGAGAGAATATTGATAAAGAAATCATGATACTAGACATAAAAAAAATGGCCATTTTTTCTCATGCGCTATCATGGATTTTTCCTAATAATTAGATTGAATGGATCGTACTAGAATTTGAAAAGACACTTTCTAAAGAATCTGATTTTCTTCAAGAGGTAGAAAATGAAGAAAGAACAACAAAAAATTTAAGAAACACGAGTATAAGGTTCTTCTTATCTTCTGGGATTTAAACACAAAGAGGATCAATAGATCTTAGAGGTCTTGGTACAGAGAGATTCTACGCATTTGTCAAGTTTGCAACTGTTAATTTTGCAAAGGACATCCAAATATCTCAAAGTTGTTGTTTAGAAGTGACATGAGAAAAGCGATACTTTTTGGCCACCCAAGTGTTGAAATCAAGGTTGTTTTAGCTGCAAAAATGCTATGTTCTTTCTTCAGTGTCGAGGATGAAACTGTTGGCATCTCCATCAATCTAGAGAACACAAACAATGATCCATCTACGAAAGTATGTAAAGAAAAGAGTTTGGAATTGGAAGATCTTGTTAGATTGGGTTGAATGTTGAGAAAGTGAGCTCTATGTTCTAGATGAAATAAAACAATTTGTTGAAGGAACAACTAAGGAAATAAGGTTATATCTGTTTAGAGCTTAGTTATTAGGTAGATTAAATTTTTCGAAAGTAGACTCTACATGTTATCTCTAATTTGTTGCATTGCAAGAGCAATATTGTGGAGAGAGACTACTAAACAAAATTATTATATTGGAATGGTGATTGCATCAGGACCAAGTATGCATGATACAACAGGAAGCTAGCCAATACTTCATTACCTGCATGATGTACACAAAAGATGCAGGTAATGAATTCAAAAGGGGTTCTTAGTATGACTCCATTAAGGGTGTCTGATGTGAGTGTTGTAATGACTTAAATCTATTTTGGTTTACTCACTTTCTTCCAAGGAGTGAAATTGTTGCTCCATTTGATTGGTATGTGGAATCTAAATAAATCTTTTACACGGGAAACATAGATTTTTAATTTCAGCAATCGTGGAATCAAATGTAATTTGTAAAATTTCTTCTAATGATGTTCTTGAATTTAGAATTTATAGGAATAAACTGATAGTCCTTGATGGATTCAGCTGATATGAGAGCTGGGCTGCAAAGAATACGAGAATGGGAGTTTGGTGTGCAATACCGTGTGGAGCATTATTATGATTTATTTTACATTCTAACTAATGCCCTTTGGAAAACGAAAAAATGACCAGTTATCAATTGGATAGATGCAGTGTTGCAAATACAATTGCAAATAAATGACAGACTGTAGTCCAAGTAGATGGAGATGTCACAATATTTTGTGTGGGACATTTTGAAAATTACTCTGAGAGCGGGAATTAGTGAAGAATTAAAAGCTAAAAACACTTCCTTATTTTATGGAAGAAGTGGGACACTTCATACTTGAGGTATCGAATTCTCTCAAGTCACCTCATCTTCTTTTCTATTTTTATAATGTAGTTGCATGAGGATAGGCCGTGTTAATCTACTAGTAGCTAAAGGATATTTTTATTCCATGATCCTTATCACAAGCAACACTTCTACATAAAATATCCATGGTTCTCCATGGATAGTTGATCAATAATGTTTTCCACATTCTATCCACCTTACTCTCATGAGATGATTATGGTCTGAGACATACATGAGATGTACATGTCATAAAAGTAGTGACCATTGATTAAGTAGGATAATGGATCTTAATGTTTTAAACTTGTTCATTTTACCTTGTTTCACCTAGGTGATCATCATCATCTCCTAGATAAGTGTTGTCACTCTTGGGTAGAGTTTTGTTGTTGGGGGTATTTGAGAGGTGTAGTGTGTCCATGCCCTACTCCATACTTAGCATTCTCCATCCTTCCCAATTTACATTGTCTCACTCATGGGTTGGTTATCATATGTCACACAATAGGTTCACACTTCATAATCCCACCAGAAGAAGGAGCTTGAACACTTGAGGTTGATGCCACTAGATATAAATCGAAAATAAAAAGCAATATGCAAAAAATAAAAATGCAAAGAAAAATAAAGAAAGAAAAGTCCAAATCCAAAGAAAATAAAGCATGAGCAATGCACCCTCTATGAGGCCATCTATCTCAAGCCCTATGCAATGAATTCATATCTAAAAAGGTCTAAGTGAAAAAAAGAGCCAAAATAAGTTTAACAAATAAATAAAAAAGAAAACAAGAAGTGGAAAGAAACAGTGTTAAGGAAATGGCAACTTAATGCATAAGCACTCATTACAAAGACACTCATGTGAATGAATATCTTACATAACCTCGCATGACTATGTAATACAACTCATGAAGTTACTCCCCAAATCATATCATCTATCACTACACATACCCCTTAATGGGTTTGTTGGTAAATACTTATCTTCTTGGGTGCTAGCACATGTAATAGGGGCTAATGATGACTCTCCCATATCTAAACTTGGAAAATTGTATGAATTATATGAGTTATTGTGAAGTTTGAAGATGATTCTTAATGTGATCTACCTAATGGAACTTACATTTGACATGACTCACTTTTTATGTTGCATTGGACTTGTGTGCATGCCTTTGGATTGAGAACTATTGTGGGTTACTTTCACCTACTTTGGACGATGTACATGGCATGGATGTGACTTGGATTATGCCTTATCCCTTTCGAGGGCATTGAGGAGGCCACTAGAATGTTTTATGGTCGTCCCACTTCTTTTAGAGGACATTGGGATACTTTTGGGGTCATTACACCCTTTGGGAGAGAATGTTGCACTCTTTGGAGATAACATTGCACTTGGAGGATGAAACGTTGCACCCTTTGGGGGAACGTTTCACTTTGGAGCCAATACACATTCATTTTCACACCATTTGAGTGATTCATCCACTCTTGGGAGACCACACATGTACATTGTCATGCATTTATGGAGGACGACATGACATATGATCAAGTTTCACATCATTTTGGGACCATAATTGGGGTTGTTTTGACTCATCCACTCTTGTACCATGGATATTTTTTGTATTATGACCTTATCTCTAGGGTTTGTAAAGAGATAAAGGAATTTTATATTTTCTTAGGGTTATTTCTAGGAAAATATTATTACTATAATGAGAAGGGTGCTAGATCTCTCATATAAATAGAGAAGCACTTCTCATTTGGAACCATTGCTAGACCTTGTGGAGAAGACTAATTGTCTTCTATGACTTCTATAATTTTTTTATGGATGGATAACTAGAGGGAATTTTTGAGGATGATGTCTTTTTTATGCTTTGTGAATTTCATGGATTCTCTTGGCTAAGGTTTTGTGAATGAACCAATTTATTGAGTAAGTGGTCTCAGTCAATATTTATGGATGTTGTCTATGAATAATTGCAAGTGTAGTTGTACTTCTATAGTGGTGGTGGTGCACTCTCTTTATCTTTTTCTTGAGTAAGTCCCTTCTTCAAATCTCCCGGAAGATTACTAGTGGAGTATCTTCCCGTGAATTATCTTGAAGCTTGGAGTATCTTCCCTTGAACGAAGTTTATCAACATTTTAATTTCGACAGTTTTTCAAGGTTTTTCCAGAAAAAGCCGCACGATTTACAATGATTGCACCAAACATGAATGGGTTATAGAGAAGGGAGAAATAAAAATTTCCTTCCATGGACAAGAGAATAAAAACAACTCTAAAATTATCGGATAAAACTTGGAAAATTATTCAATAATCCAAGATGGTGTTAGCGACGAAGAAGATCGTGCCTCAATATCATGAGTATCTAAAATTAAGGGAAGAGATCCATGCAAACTTGCCCTTTAAAAAATTTTACACTCTTTGTTACAAAAATTGGCCCCGGGATTTGGATGAGGATTATTTTAAAGACACGGGGCAGGAAGTGGAGAAGGATGAGGAGGAAGAATAGGGGGAAGAGCATGCATCTACCCATGTAGAGGATGTGTGCATAGAGGAAGACCAAACAATAGCTTATGATACATCATCAGAAATAACCGATGAGGTTGACGACACTAGTGTGTTAGATGGATATACATGTGATGAATCAACACAAGCAAAGGATGCAACATCTTGTGATGACATATCACAATCAGTCGATGTTGAGGATCCCACAACTTTCACTATGCATGATGCTTATGATGTGGGTAGTCTAAGTGCGATAGAACCTATGCTTGATGAGGATTCAACACCACATGATCTTGATGATGATGAGGACATGATTGTACCTCGACAAAGTTTGGAGAACCAATTATTGGTCAAGGAGGAGTAGATTGTGCAGGTGTTGACAAGGGTAGATGGTACTCATAAATTTATTGAAGATCTTATGTGGAAATTTGAAATGAAGGAGAGACAAAAAGGAGTCATATATGGGATCACTAGTTCTCAATTACGCATCATCAAAGAAGCACTAGAGCATATGAAATATGATTACTTGCATTTTTTCATGGATAGGGACCTTGCTCTTAAGTTCATTGAAGACAAGGAGAGGGAGATTGAGGAGCTTTGTTACCAACTTAGTTTGGCATGCTCTTCATCGTTGACAGCAACAAATCTTCCATCATATTTGGAAGCAATGACACATGAGGGTGTGAGTGGCACTCATGATCTGAGGAATGAGCCTCTTGTGACAATTCAACATGAGGAGGATTCAAGTTTGCAAGTTTATAATGAGAGTTTAGACACATAGGATTTTGACTGTGCACCTATTTTTCATTGCAGGGATCATGAGCCACATATTTTGGCTCAACGATTAGCTACAAAGGATTTTTTTGAGTAATTTCCTTGTGGAAAAACCATCAGGGGGGAATTGAGTATAGGATAAATGTGGATACATCACTTCGAGATCCAGGTTTAGTTGATATTAGTAGAGTGATTGATACAGTGGTACATATAAGATACATGATGATACAATGGTATGCAGTGGGATACAACATCATACAATGGTGTACAATTGTATGCAGTGGATTTTTGGCATGTTTCCCCTAGGGCGATCGCCAGATAGAGACTTCAGACATATCATTGAGTTTTTTTCACCTAGGATCGATGAGTGGATGGACGAGCTTCATGGAGAGTTATATCCCTCAAATATTGATCTTCGAGTGGGATATAACCAGATAAGGGAAAGAGAGAAGGATACTTGCAAGGTTTATCTCAGACATTACCCTGAGTCCTTCGTCATACCATTGAGGTTGACCAACACACATGACACTTTCCAGTTTTGCAGGAAGTGGCAATGAAATCTAGTGTTATTCTATGATGTCAGCAGTATATTCGGGAGGGCATGGAGGCTTCACCTAAGTCATATGGGTGAAGTAGGAAGGATTATAGCCACATCAGAGTTCTTTCATTTGGGATATGTAGTCGAAGCACAGGAGGAGATCTAGATGGTATTGGATCAGTTCATAGAGAATTTAGTTGACATATTGGTGGGTGGCATTATCCACTACGAAGGTTGCACACATACAATTCCTAAGTCCACACTTAGGGAGGAGATGATGAGGGTTATGCATGATTCACCTTTGGAAGGGAATTCTGGGTAGTACTCGCATGAGTATGAAGCACCGCAAGTGACATGGATACTTTCCAGGGAGGTATTTAGACTCCACATATTACTCAGGTACTTTGATGGTGATAGAGATAACAGATTTTCCGATGCAGTTTGGTAAGAGTCGAACAGATCAAGAAGCATAGAGTTGATTCCTAGTAGTAGGTTTCCACCAGATGATGGGATATCAGGGACTTGGCTCATTTTGACTCTGATGGTTACCAGTATGGTGCAACAATAGTTAGAAAGTATTAGGAGTGGTTGAATTCCTATTTTTTGTTGGGATCCAAGAATTCATATAAGTGATAGATTGATTCAGATGATGGTCGACAGAGTCGTGACAGTGATTGGTCCACTTTATTTTTGGGATGTCAGTAGATGGGATGTCGAGACTTGCTCTATAGGGCAGGATAGAATTGAGTCGAGCTGTGGATTTTCCGACTTTGACTTCATTGAGACACTTTCACAGGAGAGGATTCATGACGATGGCTTCAGTACCTTCAGGGATATTGACTTGGGATTTCAGGAGAGGAGGATGCAAACTGGGCATGTTGGTCTGATGGTGATGATCATAGTGGTGCAATGTCAACATGGTGGTATCTTTCTGAGATCAGTTTGGGACTTTGGGATCACATTTTTTTATAGTTCAGCCACTATTAGAGAGGATATCACCACCTTTGACTTTGCAAAGTTTATTTTTGGAAGGATTAGGAGTGGTTGCATGGAGGAGTGGTCTTTCGAGGAGTTGACCAAGATTACACAACTTATGATTGCTTCAAGGCTTATTAGTAGCAATATGATGGATTATTGTATTAGCACCTTATAGGATAGTGTTATGTGCTTCACATCATACATGCTAGTTTGGGATCCTGGAAACTTTACCCTCTATGGGGTTCTTGTGTTCACACGGAAGGACTTTGCGGACGATATGTTGGGATATTGTCTGCATGATACTTGAACAATTGCAATAGACATGAGGTATTGGAGTATTGGGGCCTTTCCCTTTGATACTTGGATACTAGGTGTAGTGAATGCCCTATATATTAGTGACCACCTAGAATTCTCTATGATATTTGATCTTAGAGTGGGGATACATTGGATGGGAATGAACCTCAATAGTGGATGTGATCCTTTGACGCATTACATCTTGTGGACGCAGAGTGGGCATGATGATCGGATGACTATGATCAAAGTAGCGTAACATCAACGTAGTGGTTCCTTTCTGAGGATAGGTTGGCACCCTGGGATTTCAGTAGGAGACAATTGAACAGTTGACACGGGGGAGAGAGCCAATTTTTTCTCTCATGAGATTGGTTCCCTAGTAGAGAAATACATTGATGGGTTAATCAATTTATTGCAGCACCAAGTGACCTTGCTTGATGGTGGTTTTTAGGAGGCCTATTATATCAATACATTACCTGGCCACACCTTGAGTGGAGGATGCTTCACATCTTACAGGATGGTTTGGGATCCTGGTATCATTTTCAATTTCAGTCTGGACCAGTTGATGGAGCATGAGGTCATGCTGGAATTACTTGAGGACAAGCAATCTTTGGGAATGGAGTATTTTTCATGTCCCCATTTTTGGGTTCCACTGCTTTGTAGTAGAAGGGACTTTCGTGGCTTGTTAATGGAGAAAAAATTGTAAAAGGGGGGGTTATTTGATGTCACTTAGTTAGGATATGTTATGTTTTTAAAGTGAAGTTAGGGAAATAAAGTAACTTTAGATTAATAAAGTTACTTAACCATTATTAAAGTGAATTTTAATCTTAAAGTGAAAATTGGAGGGAAAATAAGGGTTATATTTGATTTAGTCAAAAGGGGGGAAATTCTAGAAGTTGTATTTGATTTAGTCAAAAAGGGGAAGTTCTAGAAGTTACATTTGATTTGGTCAAAAAATGGAACAATTGATTTGGTCAAAAAAGGGAATGTTCTAGTGTGTTAGATGGATATGCCTCTGATGAATCAACATAAGGAGAGGATGCAACATCTTATGATGACATGTCCCAATCAGTTGATGTTGAAGATCCCACAACTTTCACCATGTATAATGCTTATGATGTGAGTAGTCTAAGTGTGATAGAACCTGTGCTTGATGAGGATTCATCACCACATGATGTCGATGATGATGAGGACATGGTTTTACCTCGACAAAATTTGGAGGACCAATTATTGGTCAAGGAGGAGTAGATTGTGCAGGTGTTGACAAGGGCAGATGATACTCATAAATTTATTGAATATCTTACGTGGAAAGCTTAAATGAAGGAGAGACAAAAAGGAGTCATATATGGGATCACTAGTGCTCAATTATACATCATCAAAGAAGCACTAGAGCAGATGAAATATGATTACTTGCAGTTTTTCATGAATAGGGACCGTGCTCTTAAGTTCGTTGAAGACAAAGAGAGGGAGATTGAGGAGCTTTGTTACCAACTTATTTTGGCATGCTCTTCATTGTTGACAACAGCAAATCCTCCATCATTTTTGGCAGTAGTGACACATGAGGGCATGAGTAGCACTCATGATATGAGGAATGAGCCTCTTGTGACGATTCCACACGAGGAGGATTCAAGGTTACAAGTGTATAATGAGAGTTTGGACACGAAGGATTTTGACTGTGCACCTATTTTGCATTACAGGGATCATGAGCCACATCTTTTGGCTCAACGATTAGCTACAGAGGAGGTCTTTGAGAAAGTTCTGTGTGGAACAACTATCAAGGAAGTATATGCACCAGTTGATTGGGGAACTAAGTATATGACATATGTGGATACATCACTCTGGGATCTCGGTTCAGTTGATATTAGTAGAGTGATTGATACAGTGGCACATATAGGATACATGATGATACAGTGGTGTGCAGTGGGATAAAACATCATACAACAATGGACGATGGTATATAGTGGGTTTTGGGGATGTTTCCTCTGGGGCAATCACCAGGAAAAGAATTCAAACATATCATTGAGTTTGGTTCACCTAGGATCGATGAGTGTATGGACGAGCTTCATGGAGAGGTATATCCCTCAAAGATTGATCTTCGAGTGGGATATCACTAGAGCAGGGATAGAGAGTAGGATACATGCAGGGTTTGTCTCAGACATTACCTTGATTCATTGGTCATACCATTGGGGTTAACCAATGCACCTAACACTTTCTAGTCTTGCAAGTAGTGGCAACGACATCTAGTGTTATTCTATGATGTCAGAATTATATTTGGGAGGGCATGGAGGGTTAACCTAAGTCATATTGGTGAAGCAAGAAGGATTATAGTAACATTAGAGTTCTTTCATTTGGGATATGCATTCGAAGCACAGGAGGAGATCCAGATTGTATTGGATCAGTTCACAGAGAATTCAGCTGACAAAGCGGTGGGTAGAATTATCCACTATGAAGGTCGCACACATACAGTTCTTGAGTCCACACTTAGGGAGGAGATGATGAGGGTTACATGTGATCCACCTTTGGTAGGGCATTCTGGGTATTACTTCTATGAGTATGAAGCACCGC
>JZKD02S1672968.1:543151-572504 GCA_000966675.3 Picea glauca | reverse complement strand
AAATTAAGATTCATTAGTGAAAAGCATATTTTAACTTTTTTTTTTTTTCTTTAAATTTATTTTAAACTTCAAATTTCCACATAAAAATTTACCATTTGAATCATGACACAAGAAAAACAACTACAAAAACTTCACAACAATAGATTAAGATTGTCTCAAAAAACCTTTTTTTAATTTTTATGCATTTATCATGTTATTTTACTTATATCAATTTGTAAAACAATATTATTGTTATAGAGATAACAATAACTCTAAAATAAACCATATTATAATATTTCATTGAAAAAACCTTACATGTATACAATATTTACAATTAAATAGATATATTATAGAATTTTTGAAACACACATGTCAAGATATAAAATATGCTTGTAAATACGTTAAGTTTTAAGTTTAACAATGACTTCTCTGAAAAAATATAAACAAAAAGTCTAAACCAAGATCTAAAATATGTTCGTAAATAAGTTACTTTTTAAGTTTAACAATGACTGTCTCAAAAGTCTATAAACAAAAAACCTAAACCTAAATATAAAGAGCTCTTGTATTTTATACCATTTAAAAAAAAAAAAAAAAAATCTCAAATATATATAAAAAAAAACCTAAACCTAAATTTTTATTTTTTTTCAAATATATAAACCTGAACATAAAGACATCACCTAATTATAAAGAGTTTTTGTTTTTAATACAATTTAAAAAATTATTATTTTCTCTCAAATATATATAAAATAAAAAACTAAACCTAAACATAAAAGTTTATTATTTTCTTTCAAATATATATAAAAAAAAAAACCTAAACCTAAACATAGAGAGATCACCTAAATATATAGAGCTCTTGTTTTTTATACAATTTAAAAAATTAGTGTTTTCTCCCATATATATATATATATATATATATATATATATATATATTACATGATACATGTTATTTTACTTTGAACAATTATAGAGATAACAATAACTTTAAAATAATCCCTATTATAATATTCACGGGAAAAATTAAACTTTATTTATCTATTCAACCCTGCGTTTTAGTAGGGTTTTAGCCACGAACCTTGTGTGTCACCCTACTTCCTGTTGATGCAGCCATGGTGGTCGAGGGAGGGGGGCCTGCGGGCCCCTCTTACAACTCTGTCACTGCTCAGGAGCAAGGCTCCAAACATTTCAAGCGCCCGACCTTTGAACTTCCGGCTGAAATGCAGCACATCATCTGGGGTGAAGAGATGTCGAAGGAGAAATCGATGGAAATAGACCCAGAATCCAATCACTCGAAAACTGTTTGCACTTGGGAACCAGGAAAATGTATCCAACATGCCTCGACAGCTCTGAAATATACCATCAGCTCTCCAAGAATAGAATACCAGAAACAATACATGAGGGATTTCGCCATGATAGGGAAATTTCTAGGGTTATGGCCTTCGGAAAAGGACTTAGTTAAATGGATTTAGCACTGGTGGAAGCCCAAGGGCCACTATGACCTCCAACTTGGATCAAAAGGCTTATTCACTATCATCTTGCACAACATGGAGGACAGAAACAGAATCTTAGAAGGAGGCCCGTACTTTTACAACTCGGCAGATCTTTTCCTCTGTTTTTGTATGGAAAGGTTCAACCCTGAGAAGGAAGATTTCACACACGCCCTGGTATGGCTGAGGCTCTATTCTCTCCCACAAGAGTTTTGGCTGGAAGAAAATCTTACAGGAATCGACAACACCATTGGAATCTATGTCAAAGCCTCGGAGGCAACAAAACAACGAAGGTACATTGCCTATACTCAAATTTGTGTCTATTTTAATATCTCCAAACCTCTCCCCGGAGCCATTACCCTAGATTATCAAGACGACGAATGGTCCCAAACCCTAGACTATGAGCACATCCCATTCTGATGCTGGAAATGCCACGAGCATGGTCACCTCTTCCGTGAATGCCCTTTAAATAACCCCACCAAATCCAATCCAGAAGATCCCGACAAATCTAAGGACAAATTTTCCCAAGTCACGGGTCAATGCAGGCATCAAGCCAAAAAATCCCCCCCTAGGCCCCCATGGACCCTCAACCAAGAACTCTTTCGAAGCCCTTTAAACCCCGTCAGATACCCTCGACACTCTCGCCGACCCCCTGACAAATCATGCAATCCCTGCACCCAAACAAGGCTCCTCAAACCCCGTCCCCTCAGCTCCAGGATCTTCCCAAATCCCCCCTTCAGAGGTTTCCCATCCTGTAAACCTCGGACCATAAATTGGGGACCTAGACATAGATCTGAAATATCAAGAGCTCGGAGGTATTGACGTGGTGCATCTGGAGCAAGCTTACCGAAAACAGTAGCTGTATACAACACCACCGGATCAGCTGCGCAAGGTCCACAAAGTATTTCTCAACTCATCTGCAGAAGGATCAACCCGCGCCAATACGAATCTAGGAATACAAAAAGGTAACCTGAAGGATCAACGCAAACCCACAAAAGATGAGAAAAAAAAGAGGCAGGAAACCAAAACATCAGCTCATTCAAGATGTGGTGAACTTCCTTGTAAACTCGGGCCAGATCCATCTGATCTCAGATAGCTTTCCTCCCCTCCAACCCTCATTGTCCTCATGAAGATGCTATACTGGAATATAAGGGGTCTTAATGCAAGAAGCAAGCAAGGATTGCTTCGAAAAAGAATCATGAAGGAACAAACAGACATTCTACTATTGCAGGAAACTAAATGCACAGGAAAGGAAGCCTTGCTTATTCTTTAAAAATGCTAGAAAAAAGCCAATTAGGTTGAATTCGACGCTAAGGGGGCAGCAGGCAGGCTATTAGTGCTCTGGAATCCAGCCACAGTTCTGTTGGACAACTTCTTCTCCTCCAAATGGACCATCACAACCTCCTTCCGTCTCATTGGTTCGAACAAACATGGCTACATCACGAATGTCTATGGACCCACAAGATCGGGAGACAAGGAATCCTTCCTCCAACACTTAGAATGGATTTCCAATCACATCAGCCCCTAACAATGGATCCTTGGGGGTGATTTCAATATGATAAGAGGTCTGGAGGAAAAAAAGGGGGCCACACGCATGCTGGGAAATGACAATGAGCAATTCAACTGAATCATTGGCCTTTTGAATCTCATTGATGTAGAAATAGATAATGGTCCCTTCACCTAGTCCAATAGACAATCGGGGACTCAGCATGTCTCTAGCAGATTATACCGTTTTCTAATTTCAGAAGACATCATGTTGTATGGTTTGGCTTGGAATGCCACAGTAATCGACACTCTGGGTTCAGACCACTGGTCGATCCACTTATCAATAAACATCAGTGGCACCCAGGGAAGAAAACCTTTCCATTTTGAAAAATGTTGGTTGACACACCCAGATTTCCAAGCTAACATCAAGCTCTGGTGGGAAGAACTTGTTATCCCAACAGGGTGCCCTATGTATAGATTTCAACAAAAGCTAAAAAATCTCAAGCAACATCTGAAATCTTGGAATAATTCTACTTTTGGCAACATCTTTCATGCTCAGGAAATTCTCAATCAGCAAATGCAAAGCCTCCAACAACAAATAAGATCTCAAGGCCTCACGGATTCTCTAAAGGAGAAATAGGCTCTTCTAAACAACTAGTTGGCGAAAAGACGAGCGCAGGAAGAAATTCTATGGAGACAGAAATCTCACATCCAATGGATGAAAGAGGGGGAAAAAACACCAAATTTTTTCACAAATCTATGGTCCAACGTCAACAAACAAATCACATTACTCACCTGGTCTCAGAACAAGGAACAAAAATTCAATAGCACGCGGATATAGAAAATTAATTTCTCTCTTATTACAAAAACCTTCTTACGGAACCCCCCATAGATCGATTGTCTACAATTGATTCTATCCTCAAGCATATCCCTAAGGAGGTCACTAAAGAGTAAAACGAGATCCTTATGAGCCCTATCACTCAAGAGGAAGTTGATCAAGCCCTTAGGGATACCCCATTGGGAAAGGCTCCTGGGTCGAACGGGTTTACCTCAGACTTCTTCCACAACTATTGGAGCATCATCCGTGAAGACGTCTAGGAAATCATCGAGGAATCTAGAAGATCTGGGCAGGTTCTTCAAGCCCTCAATGCGACCTTTCTCACCCTCATTCCCAAAGAGAACAATACTACTTCCCCTTCTCACTTTCGATCTATTACACTCTACAATGTCATTTATAATCTCCTCACGAAGATCATCGCAAAACACCTTAAACCAATACTTCCTTTCATAATTTCTCCGAAAAAATCGGGCTATGTGGAGGGCAGACAGATTCAGGATAGTGTTAACTTGGCTCATGAAGTAATCCACTCACTTCATACGACCAAGTCTCAAGGTATGCTTCTAAAACTGGATCTCTCTAAAGCCTTTGATAAATTAATCTGGAACTACTTGAATTCAACCCTCCTCGCCTTTGGTTTTGACCCCTCATGGGTCTCTTGGATCGTCAACCTCACCTCATCAGCCCTGTTTTCCATCCTGATCAATGGCATCCCCTCCAAAACTTTCCCCCCCTCCATAAGAATAAGGCAATGGGGCCCACTTTCACCCTTCCTCTTCATTATTATGGCGGAAGGGCTAAGTCAAGCCATCAAAGTAGCCATTACCAATCACTCCCTCTCTAGTCTCACCCCTCACGAAATTTCTCCCCCCATCTCCCACAGTCAATTCGTTGACAATGTTCTCCTAGTGGGGGTACCCACGTCTGAGAAGCACTTCACATCAGATCTATCCTCAACTTTTTCTGCGAAGCTTTAGGCATGGAAGTCAATCTTTCCAAATCTCAAATCTTCTTCTTCAATACACTCATCCAGATCCAACACCACATTACGCAGTTACTGGGGTTTACCCGTAGCTCCCTCCCCTCCAAATACCCGGGCATCCCCCTTATTGATAACCCGTTAAGAAATACATCCTAAGACTCTCTTCTTTCCAAATTTCAAAAGAAATTATCCCTGTGGTCCTTCTACTCCCTCAATCTGCATGGTTGCCTCATCCTCCTCAAGTCCGTCCTGCAAGCCCTTCCAATCTACGTCTTCTCAGCTCTAGCTGCCCCAAAATTTATCCTCAACACCTTAAGGAATATTCAAAGGAGCTTCCTTTGGCAGGGAACCAAAGAAGGATGCAAAATGACTCTAGTTAGATGGCAAAAAGTCTGTAAACTGAAGAAGGCAGGGGGGTCTCAGCCTCAGAGACCCAAATCTTCTCAACAACGTCATCAATGAAAAAATTTGGTGGAGATAGTTAAAAATACCGCAAGACCTTTGGGCACGCCTCTGGAGGGAAAAATACACCGCAAACAACCTGGAAAGGGAGCTCATTAGGTGGAATGGTCAAAGCCCTGGCTCTCTCATTTGGAAAGAGTCTAGGAGCAACAAGGGACTCATAACATATCACTCTTTTTGGGAACTGCAGAATGGGTCTTCATCCCTCTTCTGGAGTGATTCCTCGAAACAACTTCCAGCCCTGAAATCTGAACCCACTCTGATCACTTTCATTCCCCTCAAGACAGAAGTAGACCTCCTCAAAGTATCTGACTTCTGGAATATGGAAGTTACAAGGAACACTTGGCGCAAATGGAAAAAATCCCATGAAGATTTGAACAACCCCATGAATCAAACATCCAACCATTGTTGGATCACCTCAACTCAAGGAAAATCTTCAGTCAACAAGGGGAAGACATCCTCAGATGGGGACATACCACCACCGGCACCTTCAACATTCAAGAAGCTTACCTCCTAAGGGCAGGCCATAGATCCTTACCAAAAGAAGAGGTCTGGGGGAAAATCTGGGGAGTGAAGTTATGGCCAAAAATTAGTACCTTCCTTTGGTTAACGACACACAATAGCATTCTCACCTGGGATAACTTAAGGAAAATAAGTGTAATATTTCAGATATAAAAAGTATGCAGAACAAAAATAAAATGCTAGAAATGGTAGATGAACAACAATATAACCAGAACAACACCACAATAATACTGAAATAATAATAGAATAATACCAAAAAGAGCACTTCGATTACTGAGAGTAACGTTCACTTGCCTCTTCGAGGGGGCAACCTCTAATCGAGTAGATCTCTATTACAATAATATCCAAGACTAGGGTTCTCATACCCTCGACTCTTATTTATACTAAATTGTCTATCAAAAGAGCCATCTAGAGGAAGATCCTTCTAGAAGTGGAAGCTTCTATTAGGTCTTTTTACATTTGACTTATTATACCTTATTTCAAGGCCTTATTAATATTGACCTTTATTACATCCGAATATATTGTTCTACCTACGTGAGTGGTTAGGTCCCTAACATGTCCCCCCCCTTAAAAACAACCTTGTCCTCGAGGCTTGAGATGTGGAAATTGTTGCAGAATGGTAGCTGGTTCCCAAGTGGCATCTGCTAGAGTTGTATCTTTCCACTGGACTAACACTTCCTTGATGGTTCGTTGACGCAGGGGACACTCACACTGGTCCAAAACTGCTTGTGGTTGTAGCCAAATGGAGCCTTCTACGCCCAACTTAGGAAGGTTGGTTTGCGTTTGGCACTTAGTTCCAATCACCTTCTTTAAGCATGAAACATGAAAAATAGGATGTAGCTTAGAATGACTGGGCAAAGCTAACTGATAGGCCACCTGTCCCACACACTTGAGAATGGTACAAGGACCATAAACTTTGGGCGCCAGCTTCTGACAATGGTCGTCCTTGAGGGAATTTTTCTTGTAAGGTTGTAGTCGAAGAAACACTCAATCCCCTTCTACAAATTGACGTTCAGAGCGACCTTGATCTGCTTGTTGCTTCATGCGATTTTGGGCCATGACCAAATTCTCTTTGAGGGTACAGAGAATATCCTCTCAAACTGTAAGCATTTGGTCCACCGCCTAGAACTTCGAGACACCTGGTAAATATGAGAGAATTGAAGGTGGTTTTTGTCCATATACCGCTTCAAAAGGAGTCATGCGGGTAGTTGTATGGTATGAAGTGTTGTACCACCATTCAACTAGGGGTAACCATTGAGCCCACTAATTTTTCTTTTCCGATGAAAAACACCTCAAATATGTTTCCAAACACTTGTTGACAACTTCAGTTTGACCATCAGTCTGGGGATGATAAGTTGTGCTGAGATGCAATTGGGTGCCTTGTATCTTGAACAATTCTTGCCAAAAATTGCTGGTGAAAGTTGGGTCACGATAAAAAACAATAGAATGTGGCATGTCATGAAGCTTGAAGACTTGGTCCATGAAATGTTGAGCCACAATGGATGTTGTAAATGGGTGTTGAAGAGCACAAAAATGAGCATACTTGGAAAGGCGATCAACTACCACCATGATGACTGAATTATTTCTCGATTTAGGTAAGCCTGTAATAAAATCCATAGAGATATCCCTCCAAATAGCAGGTGGAATCGGAAGTGGTTGTAGTGTGTCGGGAGATTTGACTATTTCACCCTTGTTGCATTGACACACATCACATTCAGACACAAAATTACGAATGTCTTGTTTCATACCATCCCAGAAAAAAAGAACGTTTGACCCTATCATAGGTTTTGGTAAACCTGGAGTGCCCAGCTGTGGGTGTAGCATGAAGCTCAGAAAGTACTGTGAATTTAAGTTTTGATTGTTTACTTAAATACAAATGGACTTTGTATTGAATCTCATCATGGAGCCAAGAGTACCTTGGGAAAACTGGAGAATTGGACTGCAATTGTTGTATCAGATGCGGTTGTAGTGTGCCAGGAGATTTGACTATTTCTCCCTTGTTGCGTTGACACACATCACATTCAGACACAAAATTACGAACATCTTGTTTCATACCATCCCATAAAAAAAAACGTTTGACCCTATCATAGGTTTTGGTAAACCCGGAGTGCCCAGTTGTGGGTGTAGCATGAAGCTCAGAAAGTACTATGAATTTAAGTTTTGATTGTTTACTTAAATAAAAATGGTCTTTGTATTGAAGCTCATCATGGAGCCAAGAGTACCCTGGGGAAACTGGAGAATTGGACTGCAATTGTTGTATCAGATGCGGTTGTAGTGTGCCAGGAGATTTGACTATTTCGTCCTTGTTGCGTTGACACACATCACATTCAGACACAAAATTACGAACGTCTTGTTTCATACCATCCCAGAAAAAAGAACGTTTGACCCTATCATAGGTTTTGGTAAACCCGGAGTGCCCAGCTGTGGGTGTAGCATGAAGCTCAGAAAGTACTGTGAATTTAATTTTTTATTGTTTACTTAAATACAAATGGCCTTTGTATCGAAGCTCATCATGGAGCCAAGAGTACCCTGGGGAAACTGGAGAATTGGACTGCAATTGTTGTATCAGATGCGAAATTTTGGGATCATGTAGCCATTCTTGGCAAACGTCTTGGATCCAATCTGGTACAATGAAGGAGAGAGAAAAAAGGGATCCTTCATCTTCATATTTTCAGGAAAGTGCATCAGCAACCACATTGTCTTTCTCTTTCTTGTAAATGATCTCATAATCATATCCAAAGAGCTTAGTCACCCATTTTTGTTGCTATGGGGAGGAAATGCGTTGTTCCAGAAAATACTTGAGGATTTGATGATATGTCTTAATTTGGAAGCGGTGCCCCAATAGATAAGGGCACCACAGATCAACGACATGCAGAATAGCCAACATTTCCTTTTCATAGATTGATTTTCCCAAATTTCATTCAGACAATTGTTTGTTGGTAAAGGACAAAGGCCGACCCTCTTGCATAAGGACAACACCAATTCCTTTCCCTGAAGCATCACATTCCAGGACAAAGGTCTTTGTGAAATCAGGAAGGGTCGGGACTGGAGTGGTGCACATGGTCATATTCAAGGTTTGAAAAGCCTGAGCAGCTGCTCGAGTCCAAGTGAAAGAATTATTTTTAAGGAGTGCAGTGAGAGGTGCTGCAATATTTCCATAATTCTTAACAAACTTGCGATAATAACCTGTTAAGCCCATAAATCCACGTAGGATTTTGAGAGTCTTTGGGTGAGGCCAGTCTTGCATAGCTTCAATCTTTTCTGGATCCACCTTGACGTCATCCTTGGAAAATTTGGTGATGAGAGAGTAGATGGAGAACTCGATCCACATGAGCAAGATGGTATGTCCAGGTTTTTCTATAGATAAGGATATCATCAAAGAAAACTAAGACAAAATGACGGAGAAAAGGATGAAAGACATGATTCATGAGGCTTTGGGGAAGGTGTAGGGGGAATTACACAAGCCAAAGGGCATGAGAAAAAAATCATAGTGGCCCTCATGAGTTCTAAAGGCAGTCTTAGGACTGTCTACCTCTTTCATACGGATCTGGTGGTAGCCAGAATGAAGATCAAGTTTAGTAAAGAACTGGGCGCCACTCAATTCATCCAAGAGGTCATCAATGATAGGAATGGGAAATTTGTCTTTAATGGTGAGTTTGTTGAGAGCACGGAAGTCAAAACACATGCGTCAAGAACCTTATTTCTTCAGGACTGTGACCACAGGAGGAGAGTAGGGGCTCATACTAGGGTGGATAACACATGCGTTAAGCAATTCTTGAACTAGTTTCTCCATTTCATTTATTTGGGAAGAGGGGTGACGATAGGGACTGATATTGGGAGGAAGGATTCCTGGTACAAGGGGAATGGAATGATCATGAACACCACGGGAAGGAGGGAGTCCCCAGGGAGTGGAAAATACCACTTGATGTTTAGAGAGGATGGATTGGAGGTCTTGTGGCACAGAGGGTGTCTCAGTTGCTTGTATGGCATAGAGTTGGGCAATAATTCCAGAATGATCTTTTTTTAGCAGCTTTTCCATGCGATGGGAACTAATGATCTCAGGTGAACCGGTAGTGATGCCTTGGAACTTATATTGTTGACCCTCCTAGTCAAATTGCATGGTTAATTCCTTAAAATCCATGAGAATGGGACCTAAAGGCCTTAGCCAGTCTGCACCCAACACAATGTCACAACCGCCCATGTCGATAGCAAACATATGAGATTTCATGTGGTAGGCACCAATTTGGAGACGCGCATTTTCAAAACGCCCTCCACATTTCATGGAGCCACCATTGGCAATCATGATTTGGAAATTATTGACTGCATGGATATAGCAATGAGTTTCTTGGACAATGCGGCAATGAATAAAAGTATGGGTTCTTCCACTATCAACAAGAATGATGACCTTCCTATGCTTTATGTAACCATTATCTTGAGATTTTAGGGAGTAGAGAAGCCAGTGAGAACATTTAGGGAAATGATCGGTTCTACTTCGGGAGGGTTTGAGTTGTCGTTCATCCATTTCAACCCTGGTCAATTTTTGGATCTTTAGTGGAGCAGAAGGAGGAGTGGGATTTACTGGTTTAGTGAGAAGAATAAAGGGGGGTTTCTGGTTTTGAGAAGAGACAACTTGTTGTGATTCCTTAGCTCTTTTAGTAGCCTCCACCCAACTCTGAGGTCAAGCCATGAGGACATGGGCATGAATCTCATCCTTGAGGCCACTGATAAAACATTCTAAAAAAAAAGCATCGAACATTCCCTCTGTACAAAAATCCAATCTCTCAAAAGCAGCTATAAAGTCTTCCACTATTCCAGATTGTTTCAACTTTGTCAAACAACCTAAATGGTTGGTGTCAGTGTAAACGCATTCATAAATATCTACCACAAAGTGTGTCCAAGCAACATACCTTTGATGAGAAGTTTTTCTCCATTGTCACCATTTCCAATGTTCTTGATCTAGATGGAGAACACCATACCAGAGTTTGGCCAAAACATATGTAATGTCATACAAAAATAAATAATGTTCCATTTGAGTTACCCGACTAGTAGGATCTGAGCCATCAAATTTGGTCACATCCACTGTAAGAAGGCGTAGGTCACGCTGAAAGTGATGGGGTTGAAAATTATGGGAATGAGAGGAAGTTTCATCTTCTATATGCAAAGGTGGGTCAAATAAAGGGGGATCTGTAGGGATATGCAGCTTGGTGCAGATCATCGAAATGACAGATTCAAGCTGGGTAGTCATGTCTTGTTTGAGGTCTTCTTTGAGTTCAGTGATTGATGTGGTGATGGAGGAATGCATGTTTTGATTGATGGTGGCAATATTGGCACTAAGTTGTCTCACTTCTTGTTGGGTCTCTGTGAAATTAGATTGCAAGGTATTGAAGCAAGCTTCCAAGTCTTGGCTATGGGTATGGGCCATGATGAAGAGGGAACCGAAAAGGGGTGGGTGGGGTCAAAAAGTTTGCTAAAAAATGATAGGTACAAATGTGATAAGGGAGAAGAGATAAATCTAATGGAATAGGTCTCAAATAATGGTGCAAAAATTTCCAGACTTTTTTTTTTACACCTGCGGAGTTATTCTCCGGTCTGAAGAATACTGCAATGATGAAATTCCCAAATGTTTAACCAGGAATAAATGTGTAGTGCTTTGGAAACTCAAACACAGTTGCGCGGAAATAGATCTTGTCTGTTTTATTTTTTGTTTTCGTCCCCAAGGGTTAGGTATTCAAGGGTTCTACAGACAAGGGTTTTCTTTGTGTTATAGCTCTCTGATATACGTGCGTGGTCCAACAGTAGTACTTGGCCCAATATCTCAGGGTACCAACTAAGGAGGCTAGAATTTGCCCTTAATTGTACTACCCGACTACCCAGGTACTAGAGAGTATCTTCTCGAGTGTTGTTCTCGGTGGCACTATAGTAGTCATGTGGCTGATTGGTTTATATAAAGAGGGCTTCAAGAAATCTAGGTCGATCCGTATATAGGTGTTTTCTGATGCGCTACCACTCGAAGGGGTACCAACAGGGGTTACAAGGGTGGCCAAAAGATGTGCGCTTAAGTACCACTTGTATTTCCTACGTGTATGAATCCCTCAACCACTGGTTTATGCACGTAACAATAGATCTTTGTAGCTTAAAGACAACGGAATACATCTCTACCCTGAAAAAAATTTAACCCACAATTTTCTGTCGAGGAAAGTGCTCTAATACCACTTGTAATATTCCAGATATAAAACTTATGCAGAACATAAATAAAATGCTAGAAATGGCAGATGAACAACAATATAACTAGAACAACACCACAATAATACTGAAATGATAACAGAATAACACCAGAAAGAGCACTTTGATTACTAAGAGCAATATTCACTTACCTCTTTGAGGGGGAAACCTCCAATTGAGTAGAGATCTATTACAATAATATCCAGGACTAAGGTTCTCATACCCTCGACTCCTATTTATACTAAATATGTCTATAAAAATAACCATCTAGAGGAAGATCCTTCTAGAAGCAGAAGCTTCTATTAGGTCTTCTTACATTCGACTTATTCTACCTTATTGAAAGGCCTTATTAATATTGACCTTTATTACATCTGAATATATTGTTCTACCTACGTGAGGGGTTAGGTCCCTAACAAGAAGTTTCATCGGTCCTTCTTGGTGTCACTTATGTGGTACAGAGGAGGAAACTCAAAACCATCTTCTCAATCTATGCTCATATAGTTTGTGCATTTGGGATCACAATTCTAGCATCATGAGAACCACGGACAGGAACCGTACAGGCATCTGGGAGACAATCGAGGAATGGAGAGAATCAACTTTTCAATCCCCCGTCCTGAACAGAATTTGGCAGCTTCTACCGGGCTTCATTGTTTTGCAAATCTAGAAGGAACAAAATCGATGAATTTTTAAATCGGCCTCCAGGAATTAGCAAGAAGTTTGATCCACAATCCATTCCAATATCAAAGAAACAATCTATTTGCACCATTGGACGGACCAGGATTTAAACTGCCAGATGAATGAGCGTCTCATCCTTAATTCTTGGCAACTCAACTTCCCTCCCCTTCTCGTAGGCCCCTCCAAGGCCATAAGTCGAAAGACCATCCCTACCCATTGGGAGGCTCCACAAAAAGGCTGCTACAAATTAAATTTCAATGGAGCTTCCAAGGTGAATCTGGGACCTGCTAGATATGGAGAAGTCATTCGTAACAACAAAGGGGAAATCCTCCACATCATAGCTAGGAATATGGGGCACAACACCAACAACGCTGCAGACATATGGGGACTTCTCAGAGGTTTGCAAGAAACCAAATATCAATGGATTTACCCCATCTTAGCAGAAGGCGATTCACAAATTGTCATTAATCTCCTCTATCATCTCCTCAATGGTGCAGACCCGGAGAAAATCTTCCCCAGTTGAAGACTTATGAACAAACTAATCAGAATCAAATCTATTCTCTAGCCTCAATGAGTTTTTCTTCCTTCCCATGTTCGAAGAACAGCCAATCAAGTTGTTGATATGTTGGAAAATTTTGGGGTAGACTTGCAGTGAGGAGACTTCTCGTGCTCGCCCGCCTCTTCTTCTACCCATCCCGTAGTGATCGCTTGTAGAAACATAGCCAACAACAAGGACCAGCCCCCAGATGGGGTGTTTACGGGCTCAGCACGTGGAGAGACAAAGGGGAGGCTGTATGGCTAGACGTCCGACCACCTGGAGTCGACGTAGACATGCCCCCCCCCCAACCATCACCTCATGGGATTAAATCCCTCATCATCGTTCTTTGGACCTCACTCGAGGCTAGCCTACTGCAATCTCATGACATCTCGCTTCATGGGAGATTTTATGGTGATGGACTGGATGCCTCTATAGTCCCATCTACAACTCAGAAATGGATCTCTTAGGCCAGAGCCTGGGCTCATCGAAGCCCATTTTCACCCTCGACCTCCGAATCCTCAACTCTCCATGCTTTTTAAGATCATCCTATCTTTCTAGTGTGAGTCACACTCGCCCTCCAAGATTTTGAGTTCTTGTTTTTCTCCACGGTTATTGCAGAACCTCTGGGTCTGGTTGGTTTGGACCAATCCCTCGCACTATCTCTGTGCTTTCCTTTGGTTGCCTGAAGCCAACTCCATGTCTCGTCTTAGGGGCAAGTCAAAAATGGGAGAGACCTGGTATGCAACCAGAGGAAGGGTTGCACCCGACTGTGGTTCTCCCCAAGAAACTGAAGGCGCCCCCAACCTGAATCCCATTGAAACTCACATGCCTGCTCAGCCTACTCGTGAAAGAACCCCGGACCTCTCCCCACTCTCAAATCCTTATGCATGTCGAATTGAATGGTTCAACAGCTTCGAAAATTCAATTGGTTTCGCTCCTCCTCCCCCATCCCCTCCTCACCACCCTCTAGCTCTACCTTTTCCCCCTTGCCGCCCTCCCCCTCTGCCTCCTGTCACCTCCACTGCTCCTTTAACTTCATCCCCCTCCTTCGTTTGTCCCTCCTCCTCCTCCTCCTCCTCCTTCGACTCTCCATTGTCCCCTCTGCTCCCTTCAGCATGCCCCCGTTGTGTAGAAAGAGAAGCTCTTGAGGAATCCTTGGATGACGTCAAGAGAGGTTTAGGGGAAGTCAAGACCGCAATAAATGAGCTGCAAAGCAAGGAATCAGAGCGTTGGAGCCACGTCGACCTCTTGATGTCTTTCCTGCAGGACCTCCGACAAGTTATCTCAGACATAGATAATCTCGGCAGAGACAATTTGCAGGTACGCCAGACTTTCGTTAGGCAAAGGTTCGACCCCAAAACTAGTTAATTATGCTTCTGGAACATGTTTTTAGTTTTATTTCTGTAGCCATGAGAGGTCGCCCAGCTCTAGGTAGTTTGATCTCAATTTTTGTTAATCTTAGTTTAGCACTCAGAAATTATGCCCTGCGTGGCACTGTAGTTTTACCTTTCTGCAATTTATGCATCTATATTTTGGACAAGTGGCAGCGGTGGATTCCCACCAAGGCACTATTGCCACGTTTGAACAGACGAGATAGACAGATGTAATTTCCATCTTTTGCAGGCTCTAATATAATTTTCTAACTTACAAAATAAAAAAAATAATCATTGTCACTACCAAGCCAAATTAATGTATGAAACCCCTTGTAAAAATCACTTCCAATAAAATATCACTTACTATACTTATTCAAGAAATTATACATTTTAATAGTTGTAAATGGACATTACCACCATTCATACTTTAATACCCCTCTCAAGTTTGATTAAACAAATGCATATTATAAAGGGTGATAAGAGCCATGGTTAAATATGTATAAGTTTCATGCCCTTTAATATTATAACAAGGTTAATGTTTTTCTTTATAACCAAATTTAAATTGAGATAAATAACATTTAATAATATTTAAATAAATTTAATTATCAAAATTATATGCAATAAGTTCCATGCCCTTAATATTATAACAAGGTTAATGTTTTTCTTTCTAACCAAAATAAAATTGAGATAAACAAGTGGTGTGTGGAAGTGTAGTCCCTGTTGGCTTGAATTGGGAATAAATGCAGAGGGATAGGAAAAAGTAGTGGAGGCAGATGGAAACTATAGCGGAGATGTGGCAAGCAGCATGAAGCACAGGTGTTATTCATGCAGTAAATGACACGTGGTGTCTAGAGCACCATTTATTTTTTGAAAGTATATAATATATTTTTCTATGTTGAAAAAGTGTGTCTATTTTGTCTCTAGATGTGGCAGGACAAAATAAAGTTATATTCAAATTAAGAAAATACAATTTATGCATAGTGGAAGATAAAAATTTATGACGACATAAATATAAAAGGAGATAAAAATCAGCTTAATTTGAAGTATATCAAAAAAGTTACATATTCCTGGAAATTTAAATGCATTTGTCATATGGACTGGGATTGGGGCTCGCGCGGACCATAAGCATAGTGGAAGATAAAAAATTATGACATAAATATTTTTTATTTGAAATATATCAAAAATTAATAGTTTGTTACAAATTCCTTGTAAATTAAATGTGTTTGTCATATAGATTGGGATTGGGGATCCCGTAGACCATAAGAGAAATATGTATAAGAAATAGGACTATAGAAAGAAGAAGCGATTGACGATAGAGTGTAATACCTAAAAATAATAAATTGAAATGTATCGGTCTTTGGCTAGACATTTCTATGTTAAAAAGTGGAATAACTGGGTTGATAAACAAAGCAGGATGTGATCAGTATAGACTTACAGCGATGGTACATATGACCCCTTTTTCTATTTGCTTGTTGATGCCTTTTCATTGATGTTGTCGACGGCTACTAGAATCATGGTAAGTGCATGTTGCCTTTCTTCGGCGATATGCTTCAATTCTCTTTCGAGCCATTCTTCAATGTAGCTTCTCATTGGGGCGACATTAATCTCATTCCGGATTTTTATGTTGAAAAGTTCATTTGCCAATTCCCTGAAGTCGATAGAAAGATTACGCAGAGCCTGATCAATTTCCTTATTATGTACCGATTAGTCGACTAGCCAGTTGTCGATGTCATCATGACCATATTCAAGGATGTTGTAAAACTTCTTCAAAGACAACGCCTTAAAAATGTCAACCTGTTTAACGAAGGTTTTCTTATTTAAGGGAAAGGAGTTGACGATTAAGTTGGGGTCTTAGAAGTCGTTGGTCCTTTCAGCTAAGTTTATTTTGGCCAGCTTTGTGAACAATTTTTCTTTTTTTGATATGGATTGTTCACATGACTAGACAATGAGATGCAGGTTCTTCACTTTTTCTTTCCAGCATGCATTTAATTGACCGATCCGGTTTTTGGATGGGAGATCGTGTTCTCTTCTTTTTGTTTCTATCTTGTTGTTGACAATGGTGCCAAAAGGAAGGAACATGTTTAAATAGAAATGTTATGCATCTTTTAACTCCGCCTGCAAATGTTCTAGAAACCTATGTGCCCTCATTCCAAGGGAAGTCATGGTTTGTGATGTTTCCCATGCCTCAGCAATCAGTTCCATTGTTTTCTTGATATTATTCTCCACATATCCTCTACAAGATGCGAGGAGACTGGAGGATCCTTTTAACTTGGCTGCAGGAGTCTTTGGCATGGCTATTTCCAAAGGATTGGCAAGCAATGGCATAGGAATCAAAGCTTCTTCCAATTCCTTGACTCGATCCTTCAGTCTTGCATTCTCGGCCTCAATGCCTCCAATGGAATCATCAAGAAAATATTCGGTCACTATGTGGAGTCGACAGATTTGGGACAGTCGCATATTGGCAAGGTTAACCTTTGAACGAGATTTTCCTTTCTTATTTTTTACATCTTTTTTTTCAATAATTATTTTTTTGGACTGGTTGTCAAAAACAATGCTCTGGAACACGAAGGATTCATCTTCGTCGAAATGTTCGGTATCATATATTTCCATTGGAGGAATATGCTGGATCGCGTCTGCGGGATAATCAAGGTAGTGGAATACACTATCCAGATCAGGTTCAAGTTCCATGTTCTCACTCTGAATTTTGGGCTCTTCTGCCTGTTCCACAATTTTGTTTCTCTTCTTGTCCACTGGAAGCTTGTGAGAAGTATCAATTTTATAGTGAGGAGGTTCGTTATCTCCTCCTCCGTTTGAAGAACTCTAAGTTTCTTTGTTGTTGTGGTGGGCCATTGGAGGGATGCTCCGGGATGTTGTACTTTTGGGAGTGTTATTTTCCGATTGAACACTCTTCTCACCGGGGCCTTTTCACTGTTGCTTGTTCAATTCAGTGGTGCTTTGCAATGTGTCTAGGTCGTCGGCATCAGAAGCAAGAGCGTTGTCACCAGTGTCTCTATTTTCGGTCGGGTGTTTTTGAAACAAAATTGCCCAAGCCAAGTGTTTGTAAATGTTGTAAAAAAAAATTGTCGGGGTCGAACCATGTTAGGTTTTCAAAATATCTTAGGTTTAGGTTTCTAAAATGGGTTGTGAATTCTTCAATTTTTTTGACGTTCCTCAACATGAAGTCCCCAACTTTCCAATGCAGAGGAATGAACTTTTTTTTCTTCTTCTCTTGGAATAGATGCAACCAGTAGTTGTATTTCCTTGCTACTTCTATGACAAACATTATGTCTGTAATGTGACATGGAAGGAGAGCAGGTTTTTCCTTAGAGCCAAAAATCCGTATCACAGTGTAATTATCAAGATATTCAATTGCCCCCTTCCTATCCAAAAACTTGGTTTCCTAGTCAGATATCTGAGGAGCATCTTCTCCCAACAACAAAACTTTGAAAATAGACACAAAGCCATTAAAAAACTC
This sequence comes from Picea glauca, assembly GCA_000966675.3. Lineage (NCBI taxonomy): Eukaryota > Viridiplantae > Streptophyta > Pinopsida > Pinales > Pinaceae > Picea > Picea glauca. The sequence continues at coordinate 554,469 of JZKD02S1672968.1, read as the reverse complement.
ATAAAAATAGTGGGAGGCCTTGTGCTTCCACAAGTCCCGGTACAAGAACGTTACTGGGTGAAATTCTCGGTTTACCTTCTTGGACAGAGATAGTTCTGGAAACTGGCAGCAATGTGTTATCGCAAAAACTAAGTAGGATGACATAAAAAAATCTCTTCTCTTTTTTTAAGCTTGACAATTGGGAACAGATTTCATGGGAAATTAGCTTGCCCCAATCAAAACTGGCTTGTTCCTTGACTGTGAAATAAAAAATATAAAGAGTCATCCGGGAAACAATTGTTGTGGAGTCTTGTCCCGTTATTCTTGTAAACAACTAGGCAATTTCCCGGTATGGATTTCTAAATGAACTAACCTAGAAGCTTGTGATATATTCAAGAACTACCATTGGGTATTCCAAGAACTCGGGCAAGAGGTCCAACCCGTTATTATAATTTCTTAGGAACTGCTTGGAATCTTCTCCTTTGAACGTCAATGTTGGTTCCAACAATCTTAACATTTGGCGGAAGACCTAAGGTGACAAAGAAACAGAAGAGCAGTCCTGTAGTGGAATAATTCTTTGGGCTGGAATAAATTTATCGGCGCACCAAGAGACCAGCTCCTTACAGTCAAAAACTTTAGGGACACAGCCTACACAAGCAATCCCATAGGTCCAAATTACTTCATTTTGGGTTGCAGGAGATGAGTAATAATAATATGCCCTAGAGATGGGGAAGAACAAGGAACGAATGGCAAGGTCTGAAAAACGGTTGGACAAGATTCAAAATAGGGTTACAGGGATACTCAGGAGAGGTGATTGTCCGACGGTCAAATTTTATGTATCGGAATTTTTGACTAAAATACGTGTAAAACGGAAGAGAGTATGATGGGGCATTTTAGCGGTCGGTTTGTATATTTGTGGAATTCCGGGAAAGTGGCTAAGTATGGAATAGGGAAATGGTGGGTTAGACTAGTTTTCGAAATCAAGGATTGGATATTTCATGGAAGGACCAACCCGACGACGCGCAAATGACATTCTATGATGTTTGAAATAAACACTCGGAAGGGATAATACAACCATCTGGAAATTTTTGTTTTATGCATATTAATGGGAGATCTCCTCAAATCTTGGTTTAGCATTAATGATTGCTAAGTGCATACTTAGAAATAACAACGTATATATAATTTTCAATTGGTAATTGCAAAGGGTGCGGGCACAGGAAACAATTATTAGGAATTGGATATTTCTTGAACTCGCCAACCCGACGATCCGTGAAAGAAATTCAAAGAAATGGCCAAGTATGGAAAGTGAACAGATGGGGTTCAAAATGGGGTGAAAATAGTTCCACAAGAGACGTTCGGACCCAACGGGCAAATTGTATGTGTCGGAAGTTTTCAGTGAAAAATGTGTACCACCAAAGAGGGCATGATAGGTATATTGTTATACGAAAGACGGTGTGATGTGAGTCCGGTTGTAAATTTGTATATCACGGAAGTCAAGGTACTATATGCAGGTCACGAAACAATAGAAGTGCAATCTAGATATCGCCTACCCGGGAATCTACGATCGGAGAAGTGACTAGACATGGAATGGGGAAGTCGGCGGTCGAAGTCGCAATATAAAATCACGAGTGAAAATGTGAAGCCGCAAGTCTGCCAACCCGCACAACTAGACATTTTCGGAAAAACAACTAAGTGACGAGAAAGATAAAGTACAGGGAAAAGAGAAACAAGAATTTTGATAAGTATAGAAGAAGGATGCCGATATTTTGTGCATGTTTTTGGAGAAGTTATGTACTGATTGCATATACTTGGAAAGAAGTCTGAAGGTGGCGGGCACAAAAAAAAACGACTAGGAATTGGAAATTGTCTGAACAGGCAACCCGATGATCCACGGAAGAGATTGCAAAAAATGGTCGTGGAAAGTGGACGGGGGATCTTCAAAATAGGCTGACAAGGGTTCTCGAGGAGACATGAGGCCCCGATGGTCAAATTGTATTGATCGGAACTATTGAGTGCATACTGTATAAGACGAAAGAGGGGCTAATGTAGGCATCTTGAAGGAAATTTGTATATCGCAGAAGCCAAGGGGTTTTTTGCAGGTCAAGGAACAATGGAAATGCACTCCTCCTGTTCAGGAATCCACAATTGTAGGCCTCAGAACTTTCGTGTGAAATCTGTGTATCACAGAACATGGTATGATGTGGGAGTGCGGAAGTAAATTTGTATATTGTAGAGGTTCGGGTGTTGTTTGCAAGCAACGAAACAACGGAATCTGTTATCTGAGAAGTTCCTATGCATCGAATGGTTGGTGGTTGCTCTGAGTTGCGATATAAAAGATAAATTTGTATATCGTAGAGGTCCGAGTGTTGTTTGCAGGCAACAGAACAATGTAATATGTGATCTGAGAAGTGCCTACGCATCGAATGGTTGGTGGTTGCTCTGAGTTGTGATATAAAAGCACAATTGCAAATGTGAACCCGTTAGTCGGCCAACATGCGCATTGAGACATTTTCGAAAAAACGACTAAGTAACAAGAAAGAGAGTAGAGGGAAAAAAGAAACACAGATTTCGTCAAGTATAGAAGAGGGAAAAGAAGGTCCAATATATTCAAATCTGCAATAGATATTCCATTTCCTGGCAAGATATTTTTTATATGTTGTTGGCGAAGTTGTATACATATTGCACATACTTGGAAAGAAATCTTAAGGTAGCAGGCACAAGAAAGAGCAACTAGAAATTTGAAATTTCTTGAACCTGCGAACTCGATGATCCATGAAAGAGATGTCAAGAAATGGTCAAGTATGGAAAGCGGTCGGACGTGATTCAAAATAGTGTGACAGGTTCCCGAATATACATAAGGCCCCGACTGTCAAATTGTATATATCGAAACATTTGAGCGCAAAATGTGTAACATTGAAGAGGGGATGATGTGGGAGTCCAAAAGTAAATCTACATATTGTAGAAGCCAGAGTGTTGTTTGCAAGTCATGGAACAATTGAAAGTGCAATTTAGACAAAGTGGAAGTGCTTGGTCAAAACGCGTGAATTCACCAACCCGCGTAGCAAGACATTTTTGGAAAAAATGACTAAATAAACAGAAACAAAAACTACAGGGGATAAAAGAGTGGGAAAATAGAAAGGAGAAGGGCAATTTTCATAAGTAGGAATTGGTTTCAAACAAGCCCCATTGTTGCAAAACCATTATTTTCTAGTAATTAGCAGCAAATGATTTCTTGAAGATTAGATACAATCTTCCACGACTGTCACATATTAAATCAGGTATTAAACTTCTTGCATTATGGGTTGTTATCATTAAAGTTTAATAATTGCATGTCTAGAAACAAGAATGACGGTCTTGCTGCAACATTTTGATTTGGTATTGCTATGTTCTATCTGCATCATGAATAGAACTGAACATTGGTTTGAAAACTGTTTGAAATTCATTTTTTTGTTTCCATAAAAGCTTGATGGATCAACACAATGCAGTTCCATATAATTGTTAAATGCTCCATTTTAGAACAAATTACCTAAGCGAATATAATATTGAAGAAATACGAGACTATCGAACCATGCCAATGAGAAGAGGTGTTAAATTCATAAAAGAAGTAGCAAACAAGACTCCCAAGGAAATTTTTTTAATAGTAAATCCATTAAAATAAAACAATATTGAGCACTGTATATCTATGCTTAGAAATTGGACCGATTTCTTTGGGCCAAAACACTGAACATATTTTCCATAGACACAGGCACATGATCTGCAACATGCAGGAGCCATCGAGATATTATTCAACATGCATAGAAAATTGATTACCATGTTTTTTTTTAGGAAATCCTTGCAGCCTTCTCCTCGGTGGATCAATGTCCGGTGCCCTGATCTCAATATTTTGCGAAACACCTGAGCTGAAAAAGAAACAGGAAAGTGGGTCCACAGTGGAGTAAATCCTTGGCTTGAAGCAGATGAACAAAAGCCATGTGGTAAAATTCATAGTTCTCACAAGATTCCCGTGAGGAAGAAGATGAAAAACATTGCAAGGAAAACGAAATAGACTGAAACTAAAATTTAGGGCACACCAAGAAACCATCTCCTCGCATTTGAAAACTTCAGGGACATGGGTTTCACATGCAATTCCAAAGGCCCAAATTAGTCCATTCTGGGCGGAAAGAGATGACTAGTAGGAATATTCCTTGCACTAGGGGGATTTCTGGTCCTCATTCCCTAAGATGTTAATTGCATATCCAGAGAACAAGGCAATGGTCCCGCAATTGAATAGTTTTTTGGCTTGAAATATATCTCTCGAAGCATCAACAAATCATTTCCTTACAATGAAAGACTTACGCCCATAACGGACCAATTTTGACCTCTAGAATTCCTACTTTCGGGCTGCAAAGTGGCTATTGCGTTCAACGTCAGTTTCTTTTCTATAACCCATTCTTTTGGTGTTGTCAGGACTTCCATCGTCAAACCGGGAAGTGTCACCCGTTATAATTGATCTCAATTTGGGCATAGTAGTGGGACCAGTCTCTGCATTGCCATCATCCATTGTCATATCATCGTCCATCAGATCATCTTCTTCTGGATCGAAATCCATCGCATCAACATATGCGCCAGGTATCAATACAAGTCGGAAATTTTTCTGAGTAGGCAGGGTTGCATTGGAATTATTTGGCTTGAAATATATCTCTCGGTGCACCAAGGGACCATCTCCTTTTTTGCTCCTGGGCGAAGGGAGATGAGTAGTAAGAATATGCCCTAGAATACTGGTACCTCTGGACATCATGTCCGAAGGTGTTTACTGTATCTGGACAGAACTGTTGTGGAACTGCTGCCATAAGTTAACAAGAATTTTTGTTTGCTCCAAATGATGTTTGAAATGAAAATTGGGGAGGGATAATATAACCGTCCACAAATCTTGGTTTAATGCGTATCAATGGAATATCTCCTCGAGCCTTTCATTGATCAATGACAATCTCCAGGGTTCGTGCGTAATGATTTGTTACCATTAAACCTTAATAATTGCATATTTAGAAAAAAGTGCGAAGGTTGCAGTGACGGCGAAGAACAATTAAGAATTAGAGATTTAGTAAAGGTGCCAACCGGCCCACGCATGATAGATTGCATCATGTTTGAAATGAATAATTGGAAAGGATAACATTCTTCTTCGCAAATATTGGTTTAATTCGTATTAATGACAAATCTTCTCTGGCCTTCCGGACATTAATGACAATCTTAACGGTTCTTGCACGATGAACTACTAGCATTAAAGCTTTAATTGCATATCTAGAAAGTACGAAGGTAGTGGGGATGGTGAAGAGTGAGCAAGCATTGCACATTTCGTCATCATGCAAATCCGTGAAACAGATTTCAAGAAATGCCTAAGTATGGAAAGAGGTCGGGTGGGTTTCAAAAATAGGGCCACAAGATATACCGAGGAGACGTGAGGGGCCAATGGTCAAATTGCATGTCACGACATATTTCGGTCATCAATTTGTATATCATGGAATTTTGGGTGCTCTTTGTACGTAGCCGAATAGTGGAAGCGCAATGTTGAGAAAGCTTGGCTAGGAACCAGCGATGGTAATAGTGGCCAAGTATGCAATGGACAAGCGATTGGTCGGACTCGTTATATAAAAGCATTAGACATAGTCGGAACGAGAAATATTAGTGGGCTTGAAAACATGCTCACACGCTTTACTCAAGAGACGTGAGGGGTCGATGGTCAAATTGTATCTACCCCAACTGTTGAATGCAAAATGTGTAACACTCAATATGAGACAATGACGGATTTTGAGGGTCAATTTGTATATTGTGGAACTTCGGGTGTTGTATATAAAAGCAGGAGACATTCGGAAAAGGGACACATTCAGAAAAAGGACCAAGTAAACAAAAATTGAAAGCAAAAGAGGTAAAGGGGAATTTTTTTGCTAATTTGTAGATCCCGAATGTTTGGGTGTTGTTTGTAGGCGGCGGAACAATGGAAACGCAATGTTGAACTCGTCTATCTGGGAACCCACGATTCAAAAAGTTTGTTCAATATGAAACGGGGAAGCAGTCGGTCGGGATAGTGATATAAAAGTAACAGGGGAAATCTGAAGACGTGAATCTACCAACTCCCGCAGCTAGACATTTTTCGAAAAACGAATAAGTAACCAGAAAGGGAAAGCATAGGGAAAACAGAAGGGGGATGGCAATTTTCAGAAGCGGGAATTGGTATAAGAAAGGCCCATTGATGGGAATTGGTATAAGAAAGAAAGGCATGGTTATAGTTTCCATGATCTGTTTGTATAAGAGAAGCATCAAAAACCTACAGGAAAAAACAATTTTCGGATGTTTAAGTAAAGTTATTGTACTATTAGCTTAACCGCAAGTATAACAACAATGAATTTGAATTTTAATGTCCTCTCGTTGATATGATAGTTCCATTGGAATTCGAACAGTGTATATTCTTTTATTTCAAATTATTCTAGGAGATGAGTTTTGCTAAGTTCATCGATCAAGGAAAAGTGCTAAAAACGAGATAAAGGGGAATTTGTTTGCTAATTTGTAGATCACGGAAGTCGGGGTGTTGTTTGCAGACGACGGAACAATGCAAACGCAATGTTGAACCCGCCTATCCGAGAACCCGCGATCAAAAAATTTTGTTCAATATGAAACAGAGAAACGACTGGTCGGGCTGGTGATATAAAAGTAAGTGGAAATATGAAGACGTGAATCTGCCAACTCCCACACCTAGACATTTTCCGAAAAACAAGTAAGTAACCATAAATGCAAAACAGAGGGAAAAAAGAAAAGGGGATGGAAATTTTCAGAAGCGGGAATTGGTGTAAGAAAGTGCATTGATGGTCTTAACAGTAACTATGAAGTGAAATAAACATGTGAATAGGTTCTTCAATGAAAGAATATATACAGCGATCCATGCTTATAGTTTCCAGGATCTGCTTGTATAAGAGAAGCATCAAAAAGCCACAAGGAATATCAATTTTGGGATGTCTAAGTGAAGTTATTATATTGTCAGCTTCATCGCAAGTATAACAACAACGAATTTGAATTTTAATGTCCTCTCATTGATATGATAATTCCATTGGACTTCACATAGTATATATTCTTTTATTTCAAATTATTCTAGGAGATTAATTTTGTTAAGTTCATCGATCAAACAAAAGTGATAAAACGAGCCACATACCACATTTGCGTCACAGAGCTTATATCAAAGGGCAAAGCATGTCCTCTATAGTATTTAAGATCATAGAAAAACTGTGAAGATCCTGAATGTATTATTAATTTTCCAGAGTGAAGCATACAACCACATGTGAACAGGTTCTTCAATGAAGGAATAGACACAGCGAGCCATGCTTATAGTTTCCAGAATCTACTTGTATAAGAGAAGCATCAAAAAGTCACAAGGAAAATCAATTTTTGGATGTCTAAGTAAAGTTATTGTATTGTCAGCTTCATCGCAAGTATAACAACAACGAATTTGAATTTTAATGTCTTCTCGTTGATATGATAATTCCATTGGACTTCGCATAGTATATACTCTTTTATTTCAAATTATTCCAAGAGATTAATTTTGTTAAGTTCATCGATCAAAAAAAGGTGATAAAACAAGCCACATACCACATTTTCATCACAGACCTTATATCAAAGGGAAAAGCATGTCCTCTGTAGTCTTTAAGATCATAGAAAAACCATGAAGATCCCGAATGTATTATTAATTTTCCAAGGCGAAGCATACAACCAAGAACCAAGTAAACACCAAATGTATTGATATATTGATATATTGAACAAGAAATGGCATTCCATTATATATCAAACAATTCGATATATAAAAAAAAATGCATTGTCCCATTGGTTTTCGTTTCCTGACAAAGCTAGATACGAATTTTATTTTATTTTTCAGTCGATATGCAATATCGCATTGTCCTCATTCAAGGTAAATTTTCTATGTATCTGAAAGTCGTGCAACATGTAGACACTCTTTGCCTTTTTCTATAGGTATGATTCATATGGAAATTCTGCTAACTCGGGAAGCACATCTTGTAACAGAGGTTGCCGAATTGTACAATGCACGGTTGTGTTGCCAATGGTTCGGATAGAAACATTGAGGCAATGTCTATATATGTATGGACATTTTTTACTGCATCACAGACAATCTAACATATCATCACTTATGAAGGAAGAAGCAGAAGCATGAGAGTTGCATTTCACACACACATGCTCAAAGAGCGTCGAGTACGCATTCATTGCAACCAAAACACCTTCAACCTAGAAATGTGAGCATAGCAGTTAATATATTGAACAATATAATTTACAACTACACCCCCACAAAAAATTAGAAACAAATAAATAATGCAGAGATTTGGTCAAGGTTATTTGTATGAGCAAAGTGAGGATGAAACTGTAGATGTATACGCACAACAGTTGTAGAGCTATTTATCTTCTTGAGATCATGTACTTTGTTTGCTTGCAACTCTGTTACAAATGTTGATTGAGTTGTGCAAAAGATCCTTTCTTTACCATCTCTTTTCTTTGTTATATTTTTGAAAAGCATAAGTGGAAATTTCCCTTTATGCAATTGTTGTTCGACTGACGAAAACAAATTTGAATAGGTATCGAACAATTGCAGCTGCAACATGGAACAGTGCAATATTTGTGTAACTTAACCGAGATACATGGACTTACGAAAGAAAAGGACAAAACTGGATATGGAGAACGGTACCATTACCTTGTCATTGTCTGACTCTCCATATTTTATATGGAGAATGTGTTGCAAGCCAAGTTTTCTCACGAGTGTCACAGTTGCATCAATGGTTCTGATTGGGTAAATGTTGTTGCTCTGTGCAAGTTGGTTGATAGTTGTGTCCGACACAAAACAATATTATGAACAAATAGCGGGGATTTTTTCCACAACTTGTTTTGTTGAGTGATATAATCCAATCACAATCACCACGGTCATATACTATTTTGGGCAATATATTAAAATTTGTAATGGATATGCCATTACCTGGCAATACCTTTTCTACATGTTTGTGTACAAGTTGTGTAGGAATAGTTAGTGTAAATGTCATGAGGGCTTCCATGTCTGTCATCTCAACACGCATAATGGATCTAGTTTTGTTTGCCTTGTCCAAGTAGGTGCTATAGACGACCATTATGCCCCCGATGAACACTTGTCCAGTTTGGCGGTTGTTCAAGCCCTCTATTGATAGTATTTTGGGTGTTACAAGTTTAGACCTGGTGACAATTTTTGAATAGGAAAAGTAATGTGAATGGTAATGTGAATTATTTTTTTTGTTTTCTTTTTTTTCCTGCCATGAATGTACAAGTAGACACACAACTTGGATGAAATATGGAGCCAGGGATTTGCAACCAGACCTCTTACTTTGCGGAGCCTATGCTGTGTTTGGCGTCTCGCTTGCACTTGTTGATACTTCTTGTGAACTACAAAGTATGTGTTGCAAATGACATCAACATATTTACCATGCCATAGATGAACAAATAGTTGAGGATATTTGTTTGGTAAACATACGAGGAACATAATGTATGCATATTTACCTTTGGCCTTGTTGGTCTATTGATGTTTGGGATGATTGACTGCTCATGGGCATGTCACTAGTCCAACTTTTTCTGATGCAAGCATGTGTAGATGAACATTAGAAGGACTAAACAAGCATATGCATTGTATATTGTCCATTATTGTTCTTAATGACACATGAAGGTTCGAAGGAGATGGAATATGAAATAAGGTGTGAAGGGATACTCAGGAAACATGAGGACCCGAGGGTCAAATTGTATGCCTCAAATTTTTTTACAGGAAAAATGTGTAACAGTAAATAGGGCGTGATGGCGGGGCAGGAGGGCCAATCTGTATATCGCGGAACCTCTGAGGCCAGAGAGGCAATATTGAACCCGCCATCCTGGCACCCACAATCGACAAAGTGGGTAAGTATGGAATAAGGTAGAAGCACGACCATAAATGTGAACCCATGAGTCCGCCAACCCGTGCACCAAGGCAATTTCAGAAAGACGACTAAGCAGAGGAATCATAAAGCAAAAGGGACAACAGAAAATGGAAAAATTAGAAATGGGGAGGGCACAAAGGGCCATTGTTTCCAAATCATCGTTTTCTAGTCCAATATTATATGCCCCAACCCGTTTTGTATGTTTAATTTACTAGCACAGTTGGTATACCTTTTCAAAGATTGCACAATAGAATCCTTTGTTGTTGCATATAAGAAATAATCTTCCTTTCCAATCAATCAATTTCTTCCAAGGTAGAAACGTCAAGTATACAGTGGACATGAAGGAAAGTTAGTATGAATAAAGACATGTAAAAGAAAGAAATACAGTTCTATTTATTTCAATGTAGCAGCAAAGAGAATACGATTCACATGAGAATAAGCAGAAATATATGTAGTATATACATACAGTAAAAAAGGTGCAAAGAAGTAGAACAAGTAGAACAAATACACAGACAATAAATGAAATACTAAATACTGGAATATGAAATAACATTACAGGTATGCGCCTCTACAACTCGTCGTCTATATTCGCGCCAAAGAGTCCATCGTCCTCTCCAGCCACTATGTTTGTTCAAATGTAGGAATGCAACAAAAACACAATGGACATAGGAAGACATGTAATGAAGATAAGTTACTATGCAAGAAGGCACGAAATATCTACATACAACAAACAAGGTGAACACATATACAAACAATAAATGAAATACAAAATGTAGGAACCTAAATTAATTAAGCCTAGTAAATATCATAATTTAAACATTAAGATTATTCAGCATAAGCAATAAGTAATTTCTTTCAGCATATAAGTAGCATAAATTAAATTTACGAACAACATGCTAATAATTTACATAATCATCACATAACTCAGCAAATTCAGAAATAAAAATACCTCTGCCTGATGTTATTATCCCAGTATCTGGCTGTCCTCTCTGCAGCTTTGCCCAGCCTGATGCTCTGACCAAACCCTACCCAAAACCGACTAACCACCCAGCCAACTAGGAGCAGCCTATCTGGCTCCCTAGCTCCAGGATTCCGTGAGGATTCCTGGCCCCTGAGCCCAAAACTCCCAGCAACCTGGTGCCCCTGCAACAGTTCACACAATCTCCAAAAACCAAACTCCAAAACCAGAAAATATCCAACAGCAGAAATACAGACCTCTCCTCCCAATTTTTCATAATCCCCTTCCCGCAAGCCTCTGCCCAGACATATCTCCCCCCATTCACTGACTCCCTACCCTCCATTAATGCCACCCATCTTATCCCTCCATTTATTACTCTTTCCTTCCCTTTATTACCCTATCCCTCCACTTAATGTTTCATT
>JZKD02S1672968.1:502906-513615 GCA_000966675.3 Picea glauca | reverse complement strand
TGTTTCATTTAAATTTAGTTAAGCAATTTTTGTAGAAAATGTAATTTTGGATTGATAAAATAATCCTACTAGAATTGGATTGTACAATGTCAACATTTGATATGTGCAATTCCATCAATCTAAAATGATTTTTTTGTCACTATAATTCAAGGGTATTGTGTAACTGTTCTATGTTTTGGTCTTTTTTGTCGGAATTCGACGACATAAATGTGCACAAAATCACATTTTTTTGTTATTTAAAATGCATTGTTGAATGTACAAATGGATTCAGTGTGTTGAAAAACCTCTCCGACACTCGGATTATACATAATTAACCACTCAAATATGTAGATCCAACAATTTCTTGCTAGATTTCGAGAAAAATTAAACGAGTATATCCAACTGCCTGCAAACCAGATATATCAATAACTTATGACTTAGCAAGGGTCGAGGCTTCCCGAAGCCCATTGGAGTGGACCTCTATCCCAAGGTTGTCTAGCCTTCTAGCCTTATCACAATAGGCCAACATATCCACTTTAAAGAAATTAAACTCAGGTAAAAAGGATAACAAACATGCTACTCAACCACTCAAATTATGAATTGCTTGAAATTAGACTCAAACATATAAATTTTCCTTATAATTATTTTGAATAACTTGAAAATAATTGTCTAAAATAGTTTTTAATTCCCCAAAAAAATAATAATAATAATAACAACACATATTTGTTAATAAATATAAATTTAACGACTTTATTTCAATAACATGAAAATAGTGGTCTAACATATATTTTAATTCGAATAAATTTAATAAAAATATCATTATAATAATAAGAACAACAACACATATTTGTTAATAAATATAAATTTACCAACTCTATTAAAAAAAAAAAATTGGGATAACAATGACAACCATGCGGTGAGGCATCTTTTTGATTTCATGCATTCGGAATTGGAAAAAAAAAAATGGGTAATAATGACAACCATGCGGTGAGTCATCTTGCCCTAGTTGCATGCATTCCGAATTGGCATTTATCCTTAAAGTCAACGATATATTAAACAATCCATTTAAATAAACGTCTTTAACAAATCAAGTCAACCCAACAACAAAGCACGTTGGAGAAGGCGTGGCATGAATTTTAAGGTTTGACATTTGTGGAATATATACTTAAATATTCGTTAAAGAATTGTTCAAATGTAAATTACACACTTAAATATTTGTCAATTTATTATAAGAGCACCTTTCATACATTAAAATTTATTTAGAACCTACTGGAGCAAAGACGTGTTATGACGGGTCTCTTTTATTATACATTAGTATAATTCATACTTTAAAATCTATCTTGTGCAACAAAAGACGTGTTAAAAAAATATTAGAGTTTATAATCAATTAGAAAGCTCCATTACTACCATTATGCATTAATATTTATATTTCATAATTTTATCTTTGAACATTTATTATATATTTAAATATTTGTAGATAAATATTATCACCATTATACTTTAATATTTATATTTATTTTATTCTTAGTTAAATAAAAATTTGTTAAAAAGGATTATAAATTTTAATTATTATTATTATTTTAAAGAAATTGAAGATGGTTTTATATATAAAGAGGGTTGAGTTAAAACTAGCAACAACCACTTTATAAAAGTGGTTGATATACGTCGATAGGCGTCATTAATTTTATCATTCTCTTAAATTTTCTATTTTTCGTAAACAGAACGGAATGTTGCTCGACGAGATAAAGAATGCAAAGACAGGTATATATAATACAATGGATATTGAAATGTTGACTAACCAAGTACTAATTTAACGATAATTTTTGTTTGAGCTCTCCGGATTTTTCATAGCCATAGGTCAATCAAACATTTAGATTCAACATTCTGTTGTTTTATGTATGCAGGAATTTATGTTGCTGGCTGAGAACAAACTTTTAAGTAGTAAGGTATCTTTCCCTCTCTAAAATTTTCTAGCATACCTGAATAATCTGCATCTTCAGGAAGATTTGATCTTTCTAAGTTACATACCTTTCGAATTAAAACGTATTTATCTTAAGTGTATTGTTTTATATGGAATTTTGTTTTGTTTTAGTTAATAATAATATAAATTTAAAATTGTTTATGTTAACAATTTTTACATATAATTAAAACTTGATTAAACACTGTGAGGAGCGCTTCATACTGTAAATATAAGAGTTGTCGAACGAAGTTATGTGACTCTAAAGGGCACTCTCTTAAGCTGAGTGCCATGGAAGCAAAAAATATTCATGAATGCCAAATGTTATGGATTTAAATTTTTTTGTCAACTAAACAAGATTCATTAATATTATTAATATTATTAAGCAAACCCCAAGATCATAGTTGATTATGTGATTGAATAATTTAAAAATGAATCGAACCATGCATAAACACGCGCCAGTAGGCAAGTGCACTCACAACAACCCTCGAGCATAAATCTAAATCATACAAGCGGCAGCTGGTACAGTAAACCGAGGGCATAAAAATCCAGCAGGTGGCGGCAGGCATAGTAACGAGAGGGAATCAAATTCAGTAGATAAATAATACGTGGCGGGCACTTCACGAACCACGAACACACGGTAAGGAGGCGGTCATGAGATGGCTGCTGGTAATATGAAACATTTGGCTGCATTGCATTAGGTTGATAAATGCATTAGGTTGCATTTAAACGTGGCAATTACATATCCTTACAGTAATTTTTTAATGTGATTAGGTAAATGTTAAAAAGTAAACATGTTAACTGATGCCTTGATAAATGCAAGAAAGTTATGAACAATAAATCTGACCCATTGATTTTGGAGGACGACTAAGAATACGCCAGCATCTTCAATGCATAGCCATCAGATTAGGGTTTAAAGTTAAATAAGATTAAAAGATCATTAATTGTGCCCATTGTCACTAGGTGTATGCCTTTCGGCGTAATAAAACGATGCAGAAGATAGATATAAAAGTCGACTCTATACATGATGTGTCAGACGATATGATATTGTTCTAAAAACAATTAATTATCTCCTCATACATACGGGCAGATACATGATTATATTGTAGATTCATTAGATCAAGTGTTGCATGTAGTTCACGATGATTTGGTTCTTGGGTCTTCAATCTCCATTGGTTCAATGCCTATGTCTCTCGATGCCTCAACTTGATCCTTCGATGGTTTCTCTATTGTCTGTTGAATAATGGATCTTGAATTTGAATGTTGTGGCAAGACATCGACTCTTAACTGATGGCATTCGTGCTCAAAATCATCCACACGCTACATGAGTGATTCTACGACTTGCTTTTTTTCTATTGTCTCTTTTCGTTCTTTCTCTAAAACTTCCACACGATGGAGCAGAGCCAAAATTATTTGCTCATGTCCATTCACCTTGATGTCAACTTGATTCACCTTGCTTTCGACTTGAGTGTAACTAAATCTACTTCCCTGTGCCATCTCCTCATGCCTTCTTAGAATTCTCTTGATGTCGAACCAAAATGGATCATTTGTGGTCAAAAGAACCTTGGATCTAGACCGATCGGGAATTTTCCACCATATGATGACTTTAGGTTGAGTGGAATTCCAATGCTTCAAAATAACCCTGAAATTACCTCTATGGGGAAGGGATAACCCCTATGCTTTAGGTTCCCACGCTACCTTCTAGCACGACCTTGAACTAGAATCACAAGTGACTTGATAACAACATTCAGAGGTTGGATCACTGCAATTTTCCAAGAGAGAGGGGTTGACACTCTTGTAATTGTTGACGGGGTGCCCACCACCAAAATGATTCCCAAATTCTCGAATAACCAGGTGGAACGACTGATGATTTCAGATAGGAAGGAAAAGCTCATAATCCAAAGAGGGTGACAGAGGTAAAGTCCAGACAAAGGAGGCGATGTCAGGCTAGATGTGGAGATATATTATGTGAATGGGTCTGCTAAGCCAAAGGAAATGCCCGAGAGAATTCTTGAGGATACCAGTATATCATTCTAAGATGTTAGGGGGAGAGTTAATTCCAAAACTATTTATAGCAGGGCTTTCTTTAACTAATAAACCAAAGTAACTATGATATGAAATACTGTCACCATAAAAGGATTGGATTCCTACCAGAGGAAAAAGATGATCGTGAGGCTTGCTCGTCAAAATGGAGATGGTGCCTTCAACCAAAATATGGTTGGGATTGCAGAGCTCAATGAAGGCAAGAAACTTGTCCATCACGCTAGAGGAAGATAAACCATGCTCACACGCGCATTTAATTGAATTTTGAAATCACATCAACGTCTTTAGATATTGGCAAATTTATAAATCCAAGGCCACTTATTTTCAGTTCTACACTTGATCATCATTAAAATCATTTAAGGAATAGGAAGGGGTTCCAGTTCCCCATTGAGCTTAATTTCACCTTTTCTTAGGTTTGATCCTTCTTTAGATTGTTGGTTTACAATTATGTTTAGATCCCTCTTGATGTGGAATATAGTGTAACTTTGAAATTGGTGGAGGGCCTAGATCCACGAGAAAACACCCCTATAAATGTTGGCCCATGCTATGTTTTGCTTGATCATAGAGTCATCACATATGATTATTCTTCGAATTCCTTTAAGAAGAACCATCTTGGTGCCTTCAAAGAGAGCAAAGGCTTATGCTTCATTGTTGGTCATAGTACCAAGACCCCAGTCACATTTTATAATGATATCTCCTTCAGGATGATTGATTATCTCCCTGTGCCAGCCACCCCTAACATATTATTCTTATTATTATTTTAATAAGAACAATGATAATTTAATTTAAAATTAAAACTTAGTTAAATGTTAAATTGACTTATAAAATATCTTTTCTTAAGGATTAAGGGATCCCTTTTTCTTCCAATATATTGTAAATGGTTAAACAAAAATTTATTATAAAAAAATAATATATTTAAATATTTGTATATACATTATTTATTAAAAGAATAAAATGTCTTGTGGACATAATTTAATTTATTGAATGTTTGTTGATGAATCACAATATAAAGAATTGGAAACATCAATTATACACTTAAATTTGTTATAGAAAATAATAAACTTAAGCCCAAAGGGGTTGGATTCATTAGTGAGGAATGAAGAGCTTTTCATTGGTGACCAAGGTTAAATTCCCATGAGAGTGTCTGAACCCTGAGGTTGCCAATGGGATACCCATAGGTAGTGGTCAATCATGTGAGGCTTACATAGCACTCTCCACACACATATAAATGGATCAAAGCCCACCCTTTTTCCATCCTTAGGATTGGAGACTAGATATTACAGCATAATATTATCCTAGGGGTGGTAGGAGCAAGGGGGATCCTTTTTGGTCCTAAGGGACAAAATGAAATAGAGTTCACTTGGGGGATGGGGGCCACCAAAAGCAATGAAGTAGAGGACATGGAAGTTTTTCAAGGTTCAAGTATGCTCAACGAAAAGGGTATTACCATTTTGATGGTAATGGGGGAATCATTTATCATTGCGACAACCCTCTCTATGTGGATTGCACCTCAAAAAATTGGATTGGACCAAATCATTCAAAGTTCCTTGGATTTGACCAAAGATATTGACAATCTTGAGATTTTCCAAGTGTTAGGGTCTCAAAATAAAAATGCAAATCACCCAGCCAATATTGGTGTTCGCATGGAAGAAAGTTTTTTAGCCATTATCAGAGAGGACACATTAACCAAAGCCATACCATGACATTAATCAGTGAAACCTTTAGGAGTTTTCTCGTGAACAAGTGTAATTACACTCAAGTTAGAATGGAAAGGGAATTAAATCCCTCACTCCTTATTGCTAATTCTCTATTGAGTTGGGGACACTTGACCTTCCAACTATCCCTTAGCTCAGTATTCCTCCTATATACCACTTCCCCACAAAATAAGAAAGAGTATTTGTCTAAGAGTGAAGGAAATGATGCCCAGAATTCCATGAGGAGCACAAAGATTAACCAGAGAACTTGTAACTTGCATATTGTTGAATATTGAAAGAGCTTGGTCGAAGCCAATTGAACATCGGTTTCCCCATTTGGATTTCTAGGGTAAACAATGCCTCCATGTGCATTGATTTGTCTCTCTGTGTTGTTTATTTCAATGTGTTAACTCACATTTGTAGTCTAATGAAACTATTGTGTGTGTGTGTGTGTGTGTGTGTGTTTAATGGTTTCTTTGAAGATTTAATGGATATTATGTTAGTTAATCAGATGATATTTGATTTATCTCTATAGCGTTCGATTTCTCCTTCACATTTGTTGTAGTTTATGAGTATATGGATATCCAACAACTCTCTATCATCCATTGTTGGTTGATTTCTGAGATTGGATATCTATGGACATTGTTATTTGGCTATCACAATCTTGTATGGAGTTTTGTTGGCAGCCAATTCACATTTTTATACTGTCCTTATAAGCTGCCTACACCAGTGTTTTGCAAACCTTGATTTTTGTCGTAATCCTTGAATAAAACGACACTATTATTTTGCGCTATTTGCACACTTACCTTTGTTCTTGTTTTCACGACTCCAAGCGTGAAAACTTGGTTTTCAAAGTCACATTAAAATCGTCACTGGATTGTTGTGATCAGTCTTGTCGATATGCCCATTACGTTTCCAATTTACTTATCATTATACAGTTGGCAAGACCCCTTGATCTGTACTCATTTGGCATTCTTTGATTGATTCTATAATTCTGTTTTATGAGTGATTGAGTTTGTGATGCATTGATGATTGGATTTATATGTTCTTTGATCGATTCACTTGACACATTGGTTTCATGAAAACACATTTGTGTTGTGGTAAGACCCTTGGTATAAATCGTTTCATACAACACATAGTTCATATAATCAAACCCTTGGTGTGATTTCGATTTATTGCTTTGGTTTTGAAACTATAACTATTGCTCGCGCAAATGTTTAATCCACTTACCATAGATTTCATTGGTTGATTGAATGGCATAGTTTTTAACCTATGCAATAGTGGGTTGAATAGTTATATGCGCCAGTGGTTGTACTATGGAGATGACTATTTTGCATGGGGCGAAATAGCTCCACCACCTTCGCATGTTCTGTCATTAATGTTTTCCCCCTATCCCGGTTCACCTTTGCTAGTTTTCGGATAGGCCTGTGAGCGTTATGTCCCTGCGTATACTCTGTTCAAACCCTGGCCCATTCACCTTGCTCACTGTGTGCTCCTGTCTATGGCACCGGTGGTGCGCATAGAGCCGAATGGTAACCAAGCTCTTTTGCTATTCGATAATGCCCATAAAGATTTAGAAAACAGTGGTTGGCTCATATTTATACAGAGGTTTGAGGGTTTCAACCTTTCGATTGCCCAACAATTCACCCTCACCTTTAACAGGTGCAGGGCTAAAGTAGGTGACATACAACTCGAGCTCAATGAAGAATTCATAAGCTCTGCTACAGGACTGGCAGCTACAGGCCAGCGATGGTTTAAAAATTCCAAAGTTGATGAGGTGCCGTGGCCATTACTATTCATATCAAGGAAGGTTATCTCCTGTAACAAAGGTATGCCTATTTCCACCCTCAAACCCAGGTGGCACGAACTTTTGGTAATTATGAAACAATTTGTGACCTGTGAAGGTCAGTATGGCTTGGTTTTTCTGTATCACCTCCGGTTATTGATGAATTTCATGGGTTATCCTTTGAACATGCCGCATTACTTCTTGTGTAGTCTTTACAAGATGTTTAAGAGATTTAAATGCGAGAAGGCTGATCGCATCTTGTTTCATCATGACTTCATTAGACTCATCGTCGTCCATCATTTAAACCTTCATGGCGATAATTGGCAAGCCTTTCTATCTCGAAATGGATTTGCTAGTCCAAAGTCTGTTCAAATCGACAAGGCTGTGGTCAGTGAGACTAGGGTCGGGCCACCTGTGTCATTCCATATCCTTTTACCCCCTGCCGAACCCTCGGTTTGCCCTGACATCGACCTACCCGATACCCTAACCAACCCGTGCACAAAAGACAAGACTGAGGCTATTAAGAATCCTGTGAGTAAGAGAGTCAACGGTAATCCTACTGTCGACAGTAGGGGTAAGAAAAATGCTCGATTGATATCGAGACTTGCCCGGAATAAACCTAAGCCAAACGTCGACCAAAAGCCCATAGTTCTGAGCAAGGACTCAGACTCCGATATCGAGCGTTTCCTAGCTGAAGAGTACCCCTATTCCCATGGTCTATGCTCCGAGAAACCCTATGACTATGTCTCTAATTTGCCCCCGTGCCTAAAGAACAATCCTAACTACCCGGGAATCAAGCTGCATAATGAAACCCCTGGTGATTTAAAAAAACCCTCGCCTGTGATATCAAAGCCCGAACAAACATCATGCATCCAATGCAATGTGTGGCTAGAGCATTATTACATCGACGTTCCCCTGTTGCAATTAAAGATCAAATCCTTAGAGGACCAAGTTACAGTGCTGGCGAATGAGAACCACAGGGTTCAAGCTAATGACAAGAAAAAAAAAACCACAGGTTCGATTGTCTTCAGGAATATCGACACAACAACAACCTTCGTCAATTCCAAGTTATCATGATCGAAGCCTCTTTCTTACTGCTCAGGTATGAATTTCAAATATTAATTTCGTTTTATGTGTTGGCTTGGATTATTATAACCGATTGAATTTGCTTTTGATAGCTCTTTTTGTTTTCATTCTGAATGATTCTGTTTTGCCAAAATAATTTCGTTATGAATCATGAGTGGGAAATTTGTTTGCTAAACTCGGACATCCCTACGATTTAGTTCTCAGATTAGTAGAAGCGATTGATTGGTTTTGACTTGGTTTGATTCGTTTTAGAATAGTTCTGTTGGTTTGAATTAACGAAATCAATGGGGTTTTCTTTCGTTTGGATTTTGATCGCATTTGACTTGTACATGAGATTTTTGTGCTAAAATTAGAACACGGTTATGTTTTGATTTGATATGATTTTGTTGTGGTTGGATGCTATCGGCTCTGATTTAGTTCTTATGGTTTGATTTTGGAATGATTTCGTAGGTTTGAATTGGTATGATCTTTTATGAGTGTAATGCGTCATTATTAGTTATTGGTTTGATAAATACGATGTAATCTTTTAAATCAGAATAACAACCCTATTTGACTTCGATTTAGCAGGAACGACTTTGTTTTGTATTGAATCAACATTCTCATTTGGATTACATTCGACCTGTGCAAAGGATCTATTTTCTAAAATCGTGGAGCTGTGTTGATTCATAACAATTGTATCGACCCCAAATTGTTTCGATTCGTTCCTGTTTGATTTGATTTACAAATGATTGCTACGTGCCACAATTAGTATGATCGTTTGTATATGTTTAATATAGTTATATCAATTTGAAAAACGATCCTGTTGATTTTGTTTGGATTCGAAAACGATTTTGTTAATGGAGGAAGCGACTTAAACTATTGCATTGAAAATTTGTTTAGCTGCTTACAGTTTGTGTCGATTTCAATTGGTTCATGAAAATGATTTCATTACTGTCCAATTATCTAATGCGATTCTGTTTACCCAAAATGGTGATAACAAATTGGATAGAGTACATGTATCTCTGTTACTATTTGATTTACCACGATTTCATTTGTTTCAATTTGCATACAAGTTTTTGTTTTGATTCGCTCTGTTTGGAATTAGTGATTTGGTTGAATGAGTTGAATATAATTATTTAAGATTTGAATTGGTTTTGAAACAATTCTGTGTTCAATTTAGACCAGCTACAGAAACGCAAGATTCTGTAGCTAGTCTTCAAATCAGATTTTTGTCAATTTTATCAACAAAATATCCTTTTAACTTGTCTATTTTTGCCCTCTTTCAGGTATATACGAATTGCAATGATCAATTGAGCATGTTGTGGCAGTTTAGGAGATATTTGTGTGATGTAGTTTTTATTTTAAGTTGTTAGTTTGAGTTAGAAAGAGAGACTTGGGATATTATCCCAGATTTTTTGTAAACTGTTTTGATAATTCCCACAGGGATGTTTTACCTTGTGGGAGGTCTTTAAATACTTGTCATTTTTTGTAATAAACGGATCATCATCATCGCTATGGGGAGAACCATACTATGGATTTATGATTCAGACTGAGATGAAAGTTGATGTCTTGTAACAGCTTTCACTTTCAATATATCAAACTTTTGTTTCAAGTTTTCTGCATATCAGTTTGCAATTAATTATCGACTACTTTAGCTATCATAATTCTTTGCATGTTGATGTGATTTAATTTATATGTTGTCCATGTTTTATCTCTCTTATTTAAAAATACAACAATTAGTCTGCTTCAGTTTAATGAATTACAGGTTTACCTTTTTTGTTAAATGAATTACTTTGTACAAGTCTTTGCATATAGATTTATCTAGCTGGGACGATTTGTAAATTATAAGATTGCTGTAAATTTTTATGTCTTGTTTTTCCTGTTATTTATATTTCAAGAGCACAACAACTTTCCATTTACGAGAAAATCGTGGAGAATCTGGTGCAAGTTTCCTCCCACCAATCAACTGAATCGACCATCATACACAGGACAAAACTGAAGCGTTACTTTAGGTCAGCTTGCTATTTGTCATTTAATAGTTAGTTTATTAGTGTTATTTAAGTAGTTTATAGAAATATATTAGTTTAGATTCATAGTTAGAGTTATTATTTTAGTTGCTTAGCTTAAATGGTTTTTATTTTATTTCTTCTTTTCATAAAATTATAAAAATAAAAAAACAATAGTT
>JZKD02S1672968.1:487442-501847 GCA_000966675.3 Picea glauca | reverse complement strand
TAAAAGACACTGCTAGCAACGAAACAGAGACTAGTTCATCTTCCAAAAAGAAGATCGAAATCCTCCCTAGACCTACTCAAAGTAAAACACAACCTGAAAACTCTGATTTAGAAAATTTAACTAAAGTTGTTCAAAAACTGTCAAATCAAGTTATAGACTTAAAAAGGATGACCGAAGAAGCTTCGTCGAGCAAAGGGCCTTACAAGCCCCCGTTTAGGAAGCCTTTTCCCACCAACCGACCTAATCCGAATACTGAAGGTCTTAATCTAGAAAGTCTGCAATACGCCCTTCAAACAATTCTAGAAGCCCAAGATAACTTGATGCCTCCTGAGATTCCTGAGGAGGTTTTTGAACAAGAGACAGTGCAAGAAGAGGAGTCTTCTCCAAACATTTTTGGACACTTCTCGGATAGCATCTTTCAAGCTAATTTCGAGACAGTACATCCCTATAATACTAGGAGTAAGACAACAAACAAACCTTCTTCGGAAAACACTACGACTTTGCCTCCAAATCAATCTAAACCAGCTGAGATTAAATAGAGTCATGTGAAACCCAACTTAGATTATGATGTAGTTGAAGATCTTAAAAAGTTAAGGGCTAATATTTATGTTTATGAGTTACTAAAATTTCCATCTTTGTTACAAAAAATGTTGCAAAATATCGCAAAGAATGGTAAAAATGGTAACTCAAACAAGGTTGTTCAGAACAAAGTTCCTCAGAAGACTTCCACTAAGAATAATCCTGATCCTCATGATAAAGGGAGCCTTCCTATAAATAATGTAAATAATGTAGATAATGTAGATAAAGTAGCTTTAGAAACTGCGAGTAAAAATCCACAAACTACCACCCTTAGTACTCGCAAAAATGTACCTCCATTTTTGTTAACTTTCAAAATTTTTAATAGAAACGTGCACAATTGTATGGTAGACTCAGGAGCGTCATCCAATGTGATGCCATGGTCTATATGCCAGAATATTAACACCGAAGTTGAGCCATCCACTTTAAAAATCATACAACTTGATAGAACCAGTGTTAAAGTTATAGGCGAATTAAGAAATGTGCTGATAAGATTGTCGTCTAACCCCAAGGTTCATCAAGTTATTGATATTATTGTTGTGGATATTCCAGAAGTGTATGGTTTGTTTTTAAGCAGGGACTGGTCAGAGCAGCTACACGGCTATTCCATGACAGATTGGTCTCACCTATGGCTTCCAGAGAACGACAAGCCTAACAAGATCAAGGTAAATCGGGAACGCTACCTTAAGTTCACGGTTACAGATTTGAACGATCCCAACGAACCATTTACACCTTTTGCTGATTCACCTGAAGTACAAGGGATGGATACCTTTTTTGGCAATTTCATGGCCGAAGCTTCAGCTGTCAACAACCCAGAACAACAGTCCGAGATTGTAGCATATGTGCAAACAACAACTTCTACACAACGGTCTCATGTACCTGATAAAAATCAAATTTGGTCTATTTATTTTGATGGGTCAAAGTCCAAAGAAGGAGTTGGTGCAGGCTGCGTTATTATCGATCCGGTAGGTAACAAAACATTGATTGCATGTAGGTTAGAATTTGAATGTACTAATAACACTACAGAATATGAGGCTTTACTGCAAGGTCTCAGAAAAGCTTTAGATATGAACATTCAAAACTTGACTGTCTTTAGCGATTCTGAAATCATGGTTAGACAGGTAAGAGATTATATCCACTGTCTTTATCCGCATCTTAAAAGCTACCAATCCGAGGTATGAAATTTAATGAATAAATTTTCTGCTTTCAATATAAATTCTATTCCTAGATTGAATAACTCTGAAGCTGATCTATTAACTAATGTAGCTTCCAAACTCTTTCCTGCAGAAGGCTTGTCCCCGGATGCATTCTCCGTCGAACTGCTATTCAGGCCATCCGTTCCCGACAACATCACGAACTGGAGAGTCTTCGACGACGATCAACAGATTATTAGCTTCCTGCATATGGAAGAAACTTTTCAAGGCAGGGTCATAGACGAATGCACTCACGATGACAATTTGTGCGATTTCACGGTAATACCAGATCCAAGAACTCCTGAATCTTCATCGGACATGGTAAATTCGATCCCTAAATCTGTACTCAGATTGGAGAAATTTTATGATCTTCAAGATAAATTCAAAAAAGCGGTCAACTGTAAAACCAATAGTTCCTCTTTATTGTATGAAAAAATAAAATTAGGAACTAATGACAATCCGCAGTGCATTAATCTAGGGGTAGGATGTTCTGAGCAAGAAAAAGCTGCATTTATTAAATTGTTCAAAGAATTTAAAGATGTCTTTGCGTGGACGTATGATGACCTTAAAACTTTCTACCCTAACATCATACAACATGTCATTCCTATGAAACCCCAAACCTCACCCTTGCAAAAGAAATTGAGAAAAATGCACCCTAAGCTTGAACCGACCGTCAAAAAAGAATTAAACAAGCTCCTAAATGCTAAGATTATTTTCCCTGTTAGGCACACTCAATGGGTTTCTAACCCGGTCCTTGTTCGAAAGAAAAGTGGGAAAATCCGACTTTGCGTCGATTTCCGAAACCTTAATAGAGCGTCTGATAAAGACAACTATCATGTCCCACCCATGGAACAGATCCTTCAACAGGTATCTGGTTCTGAGAGGCTATCCTTACTGGATGGTTTCTCGGGGTACAACCAAGTCCTGATGTCTCCACCAGACCAACTTAAAACTACCTTCCGCACCCCATGGGGCACCTATGCTTACAGGAAAATGCCCTTTGGATTGATTAATGCCGGTGCTACTTTCCAAAGAGCGATGGACATCGCTTTCTGAGGCTTAATCAATCAGTATGTCGTAGTTTACTTAGATGATGTGACTGTATTTTCTAAAAATAAAACCGATCATCTAGCTCATTTACGAGTCGTTCTACAACGATGTCGTAAATACGACATTTCCTTGAATCCTAAAAAGTCCATCTTTGCAGTAGAACAAGGTAAACTCTTAGGATTTATTGTGTCAAGCAAAGGGATGATTATCGACCGTGAAAGGACTCAAGTCATCTCGAAACTTCCCCCTCCTACATCCAAAAAATCTATGCAGTCTTTCTTAGGCCAGATAAACTTTGTGAGGAGATTCGTCCCCAGTTTCTCCAAAATGGTCAGACCTTTATAGAATCTAATTAAGAAAGACGCCCAATATCATTGGGGAGCCATAGAAAATCAAGCTTTTAATGCAATAAATAAGGCCATAATAGACTCTCCTCTCATGAGCCCCGACTTTTCGCAAGGCTTTACGCTCTACACTTTCGCTTCTGACCGTTCCTATGCCGTCTTCCTAACTCAAAAGAACGACGAGAACAACGAAGTACCCATTGCCTTTATGAGATCTGCTTTCAAAGGCGCTGAACTTAATTACCCAGCGGTAGATTAGCAAGCCTACAGTGTTTTCAATGCAGTCAAGCATTTCCGGTATTATCTCTTGAAATCTAGGACGAAGGTCATTGTCCCTTATCCAGCCGTCAGGAACCTGTTAGTGCAGAAAGAACTAGGAGAAAAGAGGGCTAACTGGGTCACCTCCTTGCAGGAGTACGACATAGAAATTACCCTAGCTCAAATAGTGAGAGGCCAAGGGTTATGCAAGTTAGTTGCCGACTCAGCCGCAGGACTGCAAGAAGAAAACGATATGTCAAACCTAGGATAGCACGATCAAAATGCAATCTGTTGCACACAAAACTCTGTCAGTCCTTGGTATGATGATATAAAATTCTGTCTTGAACATGGGTCAGCCCCCCGTCACTTGGATCCCACTAAAAGAAGAGAATTGAGATTAAAGTCTACCTCCTTTCATTTGGTTAATGGTATCCTGTTTCATCAAAATTTTGATGGTGTACTGATGCGCTATCTTGAGAAAGACGAAGCAGAAAAAAGTCTTACTAGAATTGTATGCAGGAGAAGCTGGTGGTCATTTTGGTGGTGACACTACTGCCCATAAGGTTTTGAGAGCCGGTTATTACTGGCCCACACTTTTTAGAGACGCTCATGCCTTGTGTCGTAAGTGTACTATTTTTCAGAAAGCGTCAGGGCGATTACAGAAACCAGCCTTTCCTTTGCAGCCCGTTTCAGTAGACTCTCCTTTTCAG
Organism: Picea glauca; assembly: GCA_000966675.3. Lineage (NCBI taxonomy): Eukaryota > Viridiplantae > Streptophyta > Pinopsida > Pinales > Pinaceae > Picea > Picea glauca. The sequence goes on along the minus strand of JZKD02S1672968.1, from coordinate 497,716 downwards.
CAATGGGGCCTTGATATCATAGGTCCAATCAACCCCCCATCCTCACAACAACATAAGTTTATCATAACAGCCACAAATTATTTTACCAGGTGGTCTGAAGCCGCCGCGTTAAGAACTGTGAATACCAGTCAGGTAATTGCCTTTTTAAATTCAAATATTATCACTCGTTTTGGTGTCCCTGATTGTTTAGTATCCGATAACGCTTCTTACTTTTCCTCTCTTGAGATGAGCGAATTCGCTTTGGAAAAAGGAATTAAATTGAAGTATTCTGCCAGCTATTACCCCCAGGGCAATGGACTGGCAGAATCAACAAATAAGAATTTGATTAAAATCATCAAGAGAACGGTCGCTGAAAATCACAAAAACTGGCATAATGCACTGTTAAACGCAATTTGGGTTGATAGGGTAACCCCAAAAGCCGCTATAGGTAACTCTCCTTTATTTCTTGTTTATGGCAGAGAAGCAATTCTGCCACCACACATTCTTCTTCCTTCACTACATTTATCGCAAAAAATTCAAGAAGAATATTGTCCCCCTTTGGAAAACTGAATTAATGCTCTGATGAAGCTAGAAGAGGTAAGATTCCAAGCTAAACGTAAGTTAGATCAACATCAACTATTGGTTAAAAGCTGGTTCGATTCCAAATCTGCCTCTGATAGGAACTTCGAAGTAGGTGATCTTGTCCTAAAATGGGACAAACCGCATGAGGGAAAGGGAGAGCACATGAAATTTCAAAACTTATGGCTTGGACCGTTTTTAATTGCTGAGAAGTTGGGACCCAACTCTTTCTGATTGCAGAATCTAGAGGGGCAGCCTGACACCTATCCGGTGAATGGCCAAGCTCTGAAAAGATATTTTGCTTGATGACAACCCTTGTATATTATGTACATATTTTGCTTTTGTTTGCTTTTCTTTTGCTTTTTTGTTTTTGATTTCTCCTTTGCGTTTATCAGTTTTTGTTTTTACACATACCTACATGCTGAACTATTCGGACAAAGAAAACAGAAAATTCCTTCACTGAAATGACTGCTAAAAAATTGTATAAACATCAATTGTATACTTCTAAAATTTACATCTGTGTTGGCAAAAAGTTTGTTGTTTGAAAGAAGTTAACTAATTTCGATCTCTGAGTAAAGCCTGTCACGATCATCTATTATCTTTTTACGATGTCCCTATTCCTTAAGGGAATGACTCAGAAGATGTCTCCCTGCCTTAGAAAGTTGGTTCTGTAAATGAAACATCTCTGGATCTTAATAAAGGATAGTTCTAAAAAATTATGATGAGGTCTGAAAAAATATGTTAAAATATCATAATTTTCAGCGTCACCCCACTCGACTATATATCTTTAAAAAATAAAATAAATCAATAAAAGAGCTGTGGGAAGTGCTTGTAAACCCACCGGGATGCTGAACAGGTCTGCTGGCAGCGGGTAAATGCATGCATGACGCCAAGACAACTTCGTCGGGGTACTGAACAGGCCTACTGGTAGCGAAGCAATGTCGAGTATATGAAAATTGGCAAAAATGAGATAACTTGACCTGAACATGTCCTTTATTCTGATCTGGAACTTTTGGGCAGAATACGGATATCAGAGTGGGTTAAATGGAAACCCTATCGAGGCTATGGACGCCTGCTAGCAGCAGTGGCTCTGTCAACAATATTGGGGATTTTATCTTTAATATCGTGGCTCACTTGTCTTAAGACTGTTATCAGTTTTCATATTTTAAACACTGTTGGAATATTTGATTAATAGTGATGTTAACACGATTTTCTGGTTGTTATTTTTGAGTTAGAATTTTTCTCGTTATCATAATCTGAATTTGTTTTTTTTGGTAGAGATAACTGCTTCTACCAGTGTGTCGCCATTGTTGGCAGCCAATTCACACTTTTATACTGTCCTTATAAGCTGCCTACACCAGTGTTTTTCAAACCTTAATTTTTGTCGCAATCCTTGAATAAAATGACACTATTATTTTGCGCTATTTGTACACTTACCTTTGTTCTTGTTTTCACGACTGCAGGCGTGAAAACTTTGTTTTTAAAGTCACATTAAAATCATCACTGGATTGTTGTGATCATTCTTGTCGATATGCCCATTGCGTTTCCAATTTACTTATCGTTATACAGTTGGCAAGACCCCTTGATCTGTACTCATTTAGCATTCTTTGATTGATTATATAATTTCGTTTTATGAGTGATTGAGTTTGTGATGCATTGATGATTGGATTTATATTTTCTTTGATCAATTCACTTGACACATTGGTTTCATGAAAACACATTTGTGTTGTGGTAAGACCCTTGGTATAAATCGTTTCATACAACACATAGTTCATATAATCAAACCCTTGGTGTGATTTCGATTTATTGCTTTGGTTTTGAAACTATAACTATTGCTCGCGCAAATGTTTAATCCACTTACCATAGATTTCATTGGTTGATTGAATGGCATAGTTTTTAACCTATGCAATAGTGGGTTGAATAGTTATATGCACCGGCGGTTGTACTATGGAGATGACTATTTTGCATGGGCTGAAATAGCTCCACCACCTTCGCACGTTCTGTCATTAATGTTTTCCCCCTATCGTGGTTCACCTTTGCTAGTTTTTGGATAGGCCTGTGAGCGTTCTGTCCCTGCGTATACTCTGTTCAAACCCTGGCCCGTTCACCTTGCTCACCGTGTGCTCCTGTCTATGGCACCGGTGGTGCGCATAGAGCCGAATGGTAACCAAGCTCTTTTGTTATTCGATAATGCCCGTAAAGATTTAGAAAACAGTGGTTGGCTCGTATTTATACATAGGTTCGAGGGTTTCAACCTTTCGGTTGCCCAACAATTCGCCCTCACCTTTGACGGGTGTAGGGATAAAGTAGGTGACATACAACTCGAGCTCAATGAAGAATTCATAAGCTCTGCTATAGGACTGGCAGCTACAGGCCAGCGATGGTTTAAAAATTCCAAAGTTGATGAGGTGCCGTGGCCATTACTATTCGTATCAAGAAAGGTTGTCTCCTGTGATAAAGGTATGCCTATTTCCACCCTCAAACCCAGGTGGCACGATCTTTTGGTAATTATGAAACAATTTGTGACCTGTGAAGGTCGGTATGGCTTGGTTTTTCTGTATCACCTCTGTTTATTGATGAATTTCATGGGTTATCCTTTGAACATGCCGCATTAATTCTTACGTAGTCTTTACAAGATGTCTAAGAGATTCAAACAGGAGAAGGCTGATACAAGCTTGTTTCATCACGGCTTGATTAGACTCATCGTCGTCCATCATTTAAACCTTCATGGTGATAATTGGCAAGCCTTTCTATCTCGAAATGGCTTTGCTAGTCCAGAGTCTGTTCAAATCAACAAGGCTATGGTTAGTGAGACTAAGGTCGGGCCACCCGTGCCATTCCATATCCTTCTACCCCCTGCCGAACCCTCAGTTTTCCCTGACATCGACCTACCCGCTACCCTAACCATCCCGTGCACAAAAGACAAGACTGAGGCTGTTAAGAAGCCTGTGAGTAAGAGAGTCAATGGTAATCCTATTGTCGACAGCAGGAGTAAGAAAAATGCGCGATTTATATCGAGACTTGCCCGAAATAAACCTAATCCAAACATCGACCAAAAGCCCATAGTTCTGAGCGAGTACTCAGACTCTGATATCAAGCGTTTCCTAGTTGAAGAGTACCCCTATTCCCATGTTCTATGCTTCGAGCAACCCTATGACTATGTCTCTAATTTTCCCCCGTGCCTAAAGAAAAATCCTAACTACCCGGGAATCAAGCTGCATAATGAAACCCCTGGTGATTTAAACAAACCCTCGCCTGTGATATTAAAGCCTGAGCAAACATCATGCATCCAATGCAATGTGTGGCTAGAGCATTATTACATCGACGTTCCCCTGTTGCAATTAAAGATCAAATCGTTAGAGGAACAAGTTACAGTGTTGGCGAATGAGAACCACAGGCTTCAAGCTAATGACAAGAAACAAAAAACCATTGGTTCGATTGTCTTCAGGAATGTCGACACGACAACAGCCTTCGTGAATTCCAAGTTATCATGATTGAAGCCTCTTTCTTACTGCTCAGGTATGAATTTCAAATATTAATTTTGTTTTATGTGTTGGCTTGGATTATTATAACCGATTGAATTTGCTTTTGATATATCTTTTTGTTTTCATTTTGAATGATTATGTTTTGCCAAAATAATTTCGTTATGAATCATGAGTGGGAAATTTGTTTGCTAAACTCGGACATCCCTACGATTTAGTTCTCAGATTAGTAGAAGCAATTGATTGGTTTTGACTTGGTTTGATTCGTTTTAGAATAGTTGTGTTGGTTTGAATTAATGAAATCAATGGGGTTTGCTTTCGTTTGGATTTTGATCGCATTTGACTTGTACAGGAGATTTTTGTGCTAAAATTAAAACATGGTTATGTTTTGATTTGATACGATTTTGTTGTGGTTGGATGCTATCGGCTCTGATTTAGTTCTTATGGTTTGATTTTGGAACGATTTCGTAGGTTTGAATTGGTATGATCTTTTATGCGTGTAATGTGTCATTATTAGTTATTGGTTTGATAAATACGATGTAATCTTTTAAATCAGAATAACAACCCTGTTTGACTTTGATTTAGCAGGAATGACTCTGTTTTGTATTGAATCAACATTCTCGTTTGGATTACATTCGACCTGTGCAAAGGATCTATTTGCTAAAATCGTGGAGCTGTGTTGATTCATAACAATTGTATCGACCCCAAATTGTTTCGATTCGTTCCTGTTTGATTTGATTTACAAATGATTGTTGCATGACACAATTAGTATTATCGTTTGTATATGTTTAATATAGTTATATCAATTTGAAAAATGATCATGTTGATTTCGTTTGGATTTGAAAACGATTTTGTTAATGGAGGAAGCGACTTAAACTATTGCAAGGAAAATTTGTTTAGCTACTTACAGTTTGTGTCGATTTCAATTGGTTCATGAAAATGATTTCATTACTGTCCAATTATCTAATGCGATTCTGTTTACCCAAAATGGTGATAACAAATTGGACAGAGTGCATGTATCTCTGTTACTATTCGATTGACCACGATTTCATTTGTTTCAATTTGCATACAAGTTTTTGTTTTGATTCGCTCTGTTTGGAATTAGTGATTTGGTTGAATGAGTCGAATATAATTCTTTAAGATATGAATTAGTTTTGAAACGATTCTGTGTTCAATTTAGACATGCTACAGAATCGCAAGATTCTGTAGCTAGTCTTAAAATTAGATTTTTGTCAATTTTATCAACAAAATATCCTTTTAACTTGTCTATTTTTGTCCTCTTTCAGGTATATACGAATTGCAATGATCAATTGGGCATGCTGTGGCAATTTAGGAGATATTTGTGTGATGTAGTTTTTATTTTAAGTTGTTATTTTGAGTCAAAAAGAGAGACTTGGGATATTATCCCAGATTTTTTGTAAACTGTTTTGATAATTCCCACAAGGATGTTTTACCCTGTGGGAGGTCTTTAAATACTTGTCATTTTTTGTAATAAACAGATCATCATCATCGCTGTGGGGAGAACGAGACTATGGATTTATGATTCAGACTGAGATGAAAGTTGATGTCTTGTAACAGCTTTCGCTTTCAATATACCAAACTTTTGTTTCAAGTTTTCTGCATATCAGTTTGCAATTAATTATCGACTACTTTAGCTATCATAATTCTTTGCATGTTGATGTGATTTAATTTATATGTTGTCCATGTCTCATCTCTCTTATTTAAAAATACAGCAATTAGTCTGCTTCAGTTTAATGAATTATAGGTTTACCTTTTTCGTTAAATGAATTACTTTGTACAAGTCTTTGCATATAGATTTGTCTAGCTACGACGATTTGTAAATTATAAGATTGTTGTAAATTTTTATGTCTTGTTTGTCCTGTTATTTATATTTCAAGAGCACAACAGCTTTCCGTTTATGAGAAGCTCGTGGAGAATCTGGTGCCGGTTTCCTCCCACCAATCAGCTGAATTGACCATCATACACAGGACAAACCTGAAGCGTTACTTCAGGTCAGCTTGATATTTGTCATTTAATAGTTAGTTTACTAGTGTTATTTAAGTAGTTTAGAGAAATATATTAGTTTAGATTCATAGTTAGAGTTATTATTTTAGTTGCTTAGCTTAAATGGTTTTTATTTTATTTCTTCTTTTCATAAAATTATAAAAATAAAAAAACAATAGTTTCATTGTCTTAGGACAGATTACAAATGATTTTTGTAGGTTTTAATTTAAATCTGTAATTTGTAAATATTGTATATTTGTAAATTGAAGTTGATTATGTTGATAATCAAACATTTACTTTTATAGGATTATAGTTGTATAGTTTAGGTAATAATTGTATATAATAGTTTAGATTTGTTTATTAGTTTGTTTTAATTGTTATTTTTCATTTAGAGTAGTTAATTTAGAGTAGTTTTCTTTTGTTTTCTTAGGACTTAGATCAGCTAACGGAGCCACTAAACCCGTCATGGTGGATTATCCCAAACGGCTTGGGTTATTTAGACAACCCCGGACCGGATCCACTCTTCCAGTTGGCGAGCATTCATTTTTCGCCCGTCAACAAGTTTCTAAATTGGTTCCATGTGTGAATTTTACTGTTAGAAATGAGGAAAAATTCCACTGTGATTTTCCATGGCCGTCATAAGTTGTTTGTAGAGTTTTTCAGTGATTCTTGGCTTCCTATATTCCATTGAGGACCAAATTAGAGAATAACAAACCTCTAGAGGTCCTCATATAGGCAATACAACTAATTTTCTACTATCTACATGCCATACAATCGTTAATTTGCAAAGTGGGAGATTGTATGAGGTATACGACTGCATCCACATATTCAAGAAGGATCCATGCAGTCCATATGGTCATTCGTGGATTGGTGGCTCTCTCTCTCTCTCTCTCTCTCTCTCTCTCATAGGAGTATTTAATGGAGGTTGGGACATTGATTGGAGGTTGGTTCTTATTCCAAGTTATTTTCTTGGCATCTAATGTAATGGCCATCTCCCTTCAGCTATGAAGCATCTTTTACAATATTGAATTAGTGATCCATTCCTTGTTTGTGGAGCCAAGTGACCTTTTCTTGTGTGCTTGTTCACTGATATTTAAATTATATTGGAGATGTGTTGGTCATAAGAGAGATTAGGTTTTATTTTGAATACCTGTCACTAAGAAAATAAGGGTATGGTTATTCTACAAGGAAAACACCTTATAGCAGACATTTTTGCAGAGGTTTTTAGTGTTACAAGATTTGACAAAATTTTCAAAAAAAGCTTCGCTATTTGAAGTGAAGGTTTTAGCAAAGGTTTTAACACATGTTTCATATAACTAAAAAAATTTGGGCAAGCATAGGTTTTTTTTCTATGCTTCTATTGGTAAATTTCACTAGTGTAGTTTTAGGCAACATGCACTAGTGTGTACACAAAACTAAAAAGAATCGGTGCTTTTATAATTATTATGCATCAGTTCTTCCTTTTATGTTGAATGCAACACTAGTTCTTTTTGTGTTTATGTCTACAATGGTTTGTATTGTTTTTGTATGAAGTAGCAGTGCTCATATAAATATTACGCACCAGGTAATTATTTTTGTTTTACGTCACACTAGTGTTCTTATATTTTGTATGCATTGGTGCTTGTATTACCATGTGCACCTAAGGGTAGTGAATTAATTTTGACTATTTAGGGTGAGATGTCGACATCATTCATTGTTACTAAGAATCAATGCATATATTATGTTTAAAGTCTTCGACAACACAAGTATTCCAACAGAGGATGAACACCTTCAATAACCGCTCACATAACCAGATCAAAACAGTGATATTTTGACATGGTAAAACCCCTATGAGGAAACATCCATGACCCCAGCCAACATGGCCACTTGGAACAATTTATTAATGAAAAAGAAAAAGATTATAGAGAGATTTTATAAGAGAATTTCTCACAATCGATCATCGAAAAATTACCTTCCATTCTATTTAAATAGATACCATGGACCAATCGAACTTGTTAATCCATAGATCAATGTAGTTGTTAAGATCGAGGAGAATATGAACCGTCAGATCACTCTATGTCAGGAACATATCGTGATTGTCGTATTTCCTAACTACAAATGCATACTAATGTGTACTAAATAAACACACTAAGAAACACAATTTTACCTAATGACACATTAGACCAAGTAGATCTTAACTAACTCCTAAGTGTCTAAATATTCTAACATCCCCCCTTAAGAAAAACTTGGGATAAGATTTAAGGATTTACAATAGTGACACAATAGGAGAAGGAAGTAGGAATTAGAGACTATCCCTCCTTAATGACAACTTCCTGAACGCCTAACATAGATCAAAGTTTGGAAAACTTCGCTTCTATAAGAGACTTTGTGAAATTGTCTGCAACTTGATCTTCTATAGGGAAAAAGAGAACTTCAATAACTTGATCATGAATGAGATTTATGATGAAGTGTATGTGTATTTCGATGTGTTTTTTGTGATGATGTTAAACTGGGTCTTTCACGAGCTTGATGGCACTTTGATTGTCGCTCCAAAGTCTAGTCAGATATTGCTGCTGGAATACAAACTATGAAAGGATTTTTCGAATCCACAAGGCTTCCTAACTTGCATTTATTGCTTCTCGGTACTCTGCTTCTACTCAATAAAGTGTAATAGCCTGTTGTTTCTTACAATCCCAAGTGACAGGTCCTAAACCAAGGCTAAAAACATAACCTGTAGTATACTTCTGATCATTGAGGTCATCGGCCCAATCTGAATTAGTGAAGCCAACCAATAAATGAATCCCTCCTGAAATATAATGTATCATGAACTAAATTATACCTTGAAGATACCAAAGTATCATTTTAGCTTCTTTCCAATGGATTTCATGGGGTGTTTTCATATACCAGGAAACAAAAACAACAACAAAGGAAAGACCAGGACGGGTATGAGTCAAGTATAAGAGACTACCAATTAACTGATGGTACAAAGTGGAATCAAATTTGGGAGAAGTACAGGTGGAAGCAAGATTGACTCCAAACTGTAAGGGAGAAGGGGCTGGTTTACAACCTTCCATGTGGAAGCGACAAAGAAGGTCACAAGAATACTTAGACTAGGAAAGAAAAATTCCTTCCTTGGTTTGCAAAACTTGGAGGCCAAGGAAATAGTGCAAAAAGCCTAAGTCTGTCATTTCAAATTTCTTCTTAAGGTTGGTTTTCACATGGTTTAAAAGTTTTGTGTCACTACTAGTAAGGATAATATCATCAAAATAAAGGATAAGGATTATGAGATGGCTTCCTAATTTCTTGATATAGACATTAGGATCAGAATGGCATCTGGAAAATCTAGTGTCAATAAGAAAGTTGTCCATTTTGGCATACCTAGCTTGGGGAGCTTGCTAAAGACCATAAATAAATTTCATAAGGCTACAAACAAGGCTAGAGTCATTCTAGACATAGCTAGGAGGTTGTTCCATGTAGATTTATTCTTGCAAATCCCCATGCAAGAAGGCGGATTTAACATCCATCTGATGGACCTCCCATTTACGTGAGGCAGCAAGGGAAAGAACAAGGCGGATGGAATTCATCTTGGCGACGGGGGAAAATGTTTCATTGTAGTCATTTCCTTCAACTTGGGAAATTCCTTTGGCAACTAATAGAGTCTTGTGTCTTTCAACACTTCCATATGATGCATACTTAGTTCTGTAGACCCATTTACAACAGACAAGTTTTCTTCCTTTCAGAAGAGGTACAAGATCCCAAGAATTTTTTTCCATTAAAGAACAATACTCTTCATTCATTGTTGTATCCCAATATGGATGACCTAAAGCTTCTGCAAATGTATTTGGATCACGAGTCTCTAAAACTTGAGCCAAAAGAGAAGAGTCTCGTTGGAACTGTGAATGTGTCTGATGTTGATCTGAAGGATCACCGACAAGATCACCAGTTGCTTCTTGTGTTGAACAGGCCCATCTAGGAAGCGGTGGTGCTAGTGTTGGTTTAGATTCAATGGAATCAACATGAGGAGCGTGAGCAGGAAGAGGTGGATTGATCCGGATTTATGTAGGAACAAAATGAAATACAGAAATACACATAAATGGAGAGATGCAGCGGAAATAAGACTTCATTTCATTAATAAAAAATGACTGAAATATGCTTACAGACAGAATGGAAATCAACTAGCTAGGGCGCTGGTAGCTTATCTCTGAGAAGAGATGTGGCTGCTACTCGCATCCATGAGAAGATGATTACAAT
>JZKD02S1672968.1:462891-476811 GCA_000966675.3 Picea glauca | reverse complement strand
TTCATTTCATGGGGCCAAATCCTTTCTCTTTGCATTATGGTATGCAGAGTTATAATACTCAGTCAACACCTTGGGTCTCTAATCATTTTTCTCATGGTATGCTCGATATGTCTTCGCACTTTCCATCCTCTGTATCTCCTCCTTATGCGAATACAAGTTTTGGATCTGGGGGCATGATGCCTCCTTATTCTCCTTCTCCGTTTGGTGGGAGTCATATCCTTCAAACACCTCTTATGGTAGGAGGTTGGAATGTTCCTTCCTACGAATCCACTATGCGAGAAGTAAGTGCCCAAATAGGCAATCATTCTACTTATTACACTCCGTCCACTCATCCTTCTTTCGCTATGTCGATTCCTACGAACACTTTTCCCATGGCAGACCTTCGTCTGTACTTTGGTGTTTCATCCAGGGGGAGTTATTTTTATAGTATGGGAAACCCCCCTCATGAAGTTCCTTCGTCTAGGGGAAACATATATCCTCACATGAGTAACCCTTTTCATGTCAATTTCTCTTCGCAAGCGACTTCCTCAGTGTCGATGCCCTTACAACCCTTTATAAATCAGTATGGAGGAGGATACTATTCTGCCAGACAGGGACAAGGTGTAAACCAGGATCCTTCCTGGCCTGCAATTCCTCAAAACCAATCTTTCCCTGGACTTTGGTCTCAAATGACACAATTCACTACCGCCACTACTCCAGTCACTGCAAGTCATACTAGAATTATATCACCAACCTCTGCTAGTCATGTTGGAGATTTGCTACTAGCCTCTGCAAGTCATGTTGGGAGCATATCACCAACCTCTACTAGTCATGTTGGAGATTGGTCAACAACCTCTACGAGTCATGTTGAAGACCTTCAACCAGCCATTGCAAGTCACATTGGGGGCACATGTCTGGTCATTGCTAGTCACATTGCACATCCATCACCAACCTCTTCTAGTCATGTTGGGCATCCATCACCAACCTCTACTAGTCATGTTGGAGATTTGCTACTAGCCTCTACAAGTCATGCTGGGACCATGTCACCAGCCATTGAAGTCATGCTGGGGGAATTCATATGATTGAGAATCCTAGACATCTCAGACATAAGCCTAGATTCCTTTGCAGGACTTGTGAAGGAAGTCACCTTACTCGTTTATGTCCTGTTACTGCTAGGATACCAGAAGCGTGGGGCTCACCTAAGGGCCCTTCGGGTTCTGAGACATCTATGGTTTCACAACACTTCATTCCTTCTTTGGTTGATACAACAGCCATGCCGATGAAATCTTCGGTGACACCCCTTTTCCTTTAGGGGTTAATGCGTCCTTTGACCTTGTTTTCTCACATTCCATTCAACCTATGGTCGTGTCTATGCAATATTCGACTAACACCTCTCCTATGTTTGGGGGTGATGCATCTCTTGACCTTGTTGTCTCGCATCTTGTTCAACCAATGGTCGTGTCGATGCAATATTCGACCGATAACACTCCTGTTTTCGGGGGTGACGCACCTCTCGACCTTGTTGTCACACATCCTATTCAACACATGGTTGAGGAAGTGGTCGTGTCGATGCAATCTTCGGTTGTGTTAGTGTCGAAAGTCACTCCTGGATTGCAGCAGGAGCAGAGCCTGACACCCATCAGTTTAATGTCATGATTTGTTTATAAAGGGATGATCAAATGGAAGTAAACTCGGAACAATATCGTCTCAACTCTGAAACTAGGCCAGGCATGCATGGGCAAGTGAGGTCTTAGATAAACTTCAAACAATGAGTTGTAATAAGGGTGAGCAGGGGGAAGACTTGTATGAGAAGAGTGCAAGGGTCTGTTATAAACATCAGGTTTCTAACAGACTGGGGAAGAAAACGTCCAAACGCAAGATCCTCTTACATTCAAACACAAAAAACCAGAGAATGCAACGATGCAATGATAAATCCTTTATCATATCATAACTGCAACAATTCTCACGAATCAGCCGTTCACGAACTCTCTCAGCATAAGATGAAAACTTAGATGGAATAGGAAAACTGTTTTTCATAAAACAAGAAATCTCATATACAGATGCACAGCCAAAGGACTAGAATGGTTGTTAAAACTTTACATTCGGGAGCTTCGCTCTACCGTCGATAGATACCAAAAATGGCGAAAACGCCTACATATACTCAAAACAACAACAACAACATAATCGAGACATTGCATTAAACGTATTGCATCTGCATGGCTTCTGACAATCTGCACCTGCAGTCTCTGAATGATCGTGCACCTATGGTAGACGCAATCGAACTTCTGACAGCTCCGTAGGCGAATCGTCGTGCTCTTAATTCGTCACCGGACTTTCCCATTAAGGCGGAGATGATGTCTAACCACCACCAACTACCTTAATAACTGCTTCATTGGGATTGAGAATGTCCTGGCCAACTCGACACCTTTGGGATGTGGGAGACCCCTTGCACTGCCACCTAGATGAGCTGAATGGCCTAATGAATATGCGTGGGGGCCAGCGCGAAGGATGGGGCACATAATGGGAGTGGTGGCACCAAAACCATGAGGGTGAGATAAGAAGTGATGAGGTGTGAGAGAGGTGACAGGGGAAGACACATGGCGGAAGGCAATAAGCGGAGGGGGGAGGAGATGAGATATGATGGGCACATTTCAATAAGAGGCTGACGTGGAAGGGAGCAGGACACATGGCAGGCGGTGAGTGTATGATGAGATGGGGGGAGGGACCACATGGACTAGAAAAGGGGAGGTGGAAAGAGGTTGAAGGATGAGGAAGGGCTAAAGGGAGTGAGCCTCATCGCACAGCCCAGAGGAGAGAAGATGACAAGGGGAAGGATGGTACAAAGATGACATGACAGGAAAGGGACCCATGTTGGTTAAACGCAGAAAAACAGAGGATGCCTGGATTGCCTGTGCGTCGTTGATCCGGGCACTCTAATCGCAGCCGTCAGAGAGATGCGTCCTCGATTCTGGACCCCCCCCCTCTGCTTAAAGGTAGAAAGGAGGGGGGGCTCCAGAATCCAATGTGCATCGTTGATCCGGGCGCTCTAATCGCAGCTGTCGGAGAGATGCGTCCTCGATTCTAGACCACCCCCCTCCGCTTAAAGGTAGAAAGGCGGGGGGGCTCCAGAATCCAATGTGCGCCGTTGATTCAGGTGCTCTAATACTTGCCGTCAAGATTTGATTTCCATTTAAACATAGACGCATTTGCATCCCAAACCTAGGGTAAGTGGGTTTTTAACCCATTCCTTCACATTTTACCCCTCTTTACAAGTAATGTCGCTAACAGGTTGATCCCACTCTTCTCTTGGGGAGTGACAAGTCTAGGGAAGCGGTCGCATCGATGCAATTTTCGATCGATCCCGCTCTTCTGGTTATGGTTCTATACCTTCTATGCCATGTCCTTAGCATTTCTAGTACTTAACTTTATGCACAAGAGAGAGTTTTACTCTTCCCTATTTCTCTCCCTCCAAGTCTCAAAGAGATTCCCTTTGATTGTGATAGTCTTATGGGGTATCCAATACCTCCGCCTATGTATTTTTCAGGAAGAGACATTATCTGATATATCACAGAGATGATAACCTATGTTAGTACTTTATCCTCCTCGAATTGGAGAGCCTTTGGTTTTCCCAAGCTTGTGTTAGTTCTTCATAAGATATTGACATTCCATAGAAGTCCAACACAGGAGCCTTGGCCTCCCCTGTGACCTGCCGCCTAGAATCTCCCAACGAGTCTTATTTAAGCTCTTTTCTGACTCGTCTAAAAACCAAAAATATTTTCGAGTGAATTTGTCCCTTTCACACTCGTTAAATTTGACTTGAAAGGTCATGAGTCTTAGTTAATCTCTTTTCCGACTCATTACCAAAAATAGAAAAGATTGTCAAGTGAACTTGTCTTTTTCACACTCGTAAATTGGATTTGAAAAGATGTCTATTTGGCACAAGTTTACCCCTTTTCCACACCAAGTAGACTAAAATACATAAAAAAGGACATTTTTTGGCGTTAAGTTGTGACTGCATCTCCTGCCTCTGCTTGCAGTATTGAGCCTATAGTTGGTTCTTGCTTTGTGTTATAAATCGTTTGCCTCAGCAGTTTTGCATCCTCAACCACGCAGAACCTTGTTTATATCCTTCGCAATTTGACACCCTATACCTAGGAGGGAACATCCCCCGAGTTTCCATCTCCCACATGCACTTCCCTGCATTGAGCATAGGTATGTTCCATTGTTGGAACTAGTTTTTCTTACTTGCGACACTCGTTTCCTCCTCTGTATCATAGCATTTGTTTTTTATGAAAAAAAAAAAAAGACAAACAGGAAGGGAGTACTATATTATATTCAGTAGCAGTCGTGTCACCTTTGAACAGAGCACAAAGTTATTTGAGTCCATTCATCATAATTTTTGGATTAGCATGGCCTTAGGAAGCTAAAATCATTACAGAGCCTTCTCTACCGAATGGTACTCTTCCAGTCCCTACAGAGAACTTCATTGATGCCTCCTGCATCTCATGATTTTATCATTGGGTCTATGCTGTTGGATTCCACCATATGTATCATGCTCCTATTCAAAGGAAGTCTATCAACCTATGTCGACCACTCCTCAAAATTCTTGACTTTGCATGTCGGCCATACCTACAGTTTGTCTCAGAATCACATAATACTTTAGTCCTATCATGCACCCTGGCCCTACTTTCATCATTGGTAGGTAATCTTGAACCCAACAGTTGACATTTTATCATTGATCATTGACTGGGTGGTTTCCCTTGTGTTCGACAGCAATACATCTATTCACACATTGGGATTCGTGTAGTGTCTTGGATGCCATTAGCCTTATTGGTGGTTTCCTCACCTTTGTCGACAGTTTTCATCATTGGCTACTATTCAGAGGGTGTTTTTCGTGTACCGCTTACACTTGGCACATGCGAAAGATGCACTGGTTCATTGGTTTGTGAACTTGTTCTTCATTCGATTCCCACCGAATAATGAAGCTCTTGCTTTGTACCTCGTGCTGACAAATGAGAAATTCCTTAATTCTTTCCTTTCAGCAGGTCTCTTTCCATAGACATTAGCCCATTATCTGGAAACAAGATCTAGAGTTTTATGAGTACCTTGAGGTTTGCAGTCATTAGTGGCAGGCTCTCTCACCATCGACAGTTGGGAATACATCAATGTCTCATGATCAATGGATTCTTCAGGTGTTCGACACCGAATCCTCTATTCACGCTTGTAAGAATTTACTTGGTGCCTTGATACCTAATTTCATTATCAATAGGTTGTCTCGCATTTGTTAATGTTATACATCAATGACCGATAATCAAACGATGTCTCATTATGTTTGACCTCAACTCCTTTATTCACATGATGTAGACTTGCACCTTTGGCGGATTGTGTAGAAGACTTGAAGACATCATTATGTGGCTGTAGCTTTCCTGAGTTGTTGCTTCCTTTTCATTGGACCAATACCTATATGACTTCAATGATCATGGGAGATCAGATTGTACTCCATGGTATAGAGATATCTTTAGATTTGTTTTGAGGATGGTTTTACTGGGCCTTGTTCGTGACTATGACAACTGTTGGCATGTAACCACATTTGTATTTTCCTATTTTATGGCCACAGACACTTGTTAGGTATATTTTTCACATGGATCTGCAGTGTATTCTTGGCAGCCATGTATGCAAAGTCAGTACAGAATGTAATGAGAAATTGATTTCGTCCAGCTGGTTCTCTACCACTCCACTTCTGGTTTATTTATAATGTATTTTGGCCATCGCAGATACTCCTCTGACCTCACACATTAGGGGGCATCTGTTAGAGAAAGATTTGCCTCACCCTATGCAATCTTGCAGAGAGGACCTTACTCCATTTACCTATGTAGAATTACTTTCCCTGATGAATGAATCCAGAGATAAAAATAAATATTTTTCCACTTGTACGCACCTTGCAAGTTATACCACATGCGTATATGTTGGTTGCTCCACTACATCCCACGTACATTGAGATTTGTGCCAGAAAATAAAAAATAAATGTCGGGTTTCCATGTCACGAAAGGAGATCTCTGATCTTTGGCCTTCCATATACTGGAAACGTTTTGACTCAGCCCTTCAGTTTCATTTTGAAGGCTATAAAGAAGCCAATTCCAAGCTATGGAAAGGAAGAGAGAATTCAACTTTGAGAGCAAAGTTACTCTGGAGAAATTATTACTTTGTTATTGAGTCTGCATCCCTTTGTCCTTTAAGTCTGAACACAGTGTTCAGCCCCCAAGCTCTTCCCTTAATGATGGAGAACCTCTTTGCCTCCCTTATATGAGATTTCCTTTTGTGGAGGATTGAAGTGGTGGAGGCCCAATTGGAAGGGACTCGGTTTCTTGGTTCTGAACCGTGTCGATGTGGAAGTCTGTAATGTTTTCACTTCTGTTGATCATTTATTAATAGAAATACTCCTTTCCCATCCAATTGATATCTTGCAAATATATGTATTATGATCCATGGGCATGTTTGTTTTGTATATTAATGGATTATGTTATCTAATGTGCTAACCTGGTATATTATCACTATATGCTTGCTTTGCTTGTTTGTTGAGAACTTGTTGCAGGTATAGAGCTTTGGGTCGAAGTGCTCAACGGTGGACATCATCAAACATTTGGATGAGGTAGGCCTCTTTCTGACCTCCTTTGCACATTATTTTATATAGCGTATGTTGGAATTGAGTCAATTTCTACAGTCATTCCTATATGTTGTGGTTCACTGGGGAAGAATCTTCTTTCTTAGGGTTTGAAGTACTTTTCTCCTTAGATTGCTCTCGTTTCTATTGTGGTTCTTGTCGTGTCATTGCTTGATAGCTCTTGTTCACTTTGGGTATGTGTTTTCAGCCATTTTTCCCTTGCCTGGCCTTGTTTCAAAGCATATACGTGCCTTTTTGCTTGACAGTCGTGTACACACACGTGTTGTCTCACTGCAAGCTGCGTATATATGCATTGTTTTCCCAAACAATCATGTACACCTTTTTTCCTTTCCTTTTTACTTGGTTTGGTGTTTGTTGGGTGAGATTTTATGCTTGTTGAGCCTTCTTAGGTCTCTGTAGTGCATGTTGAGTGCCAATGGGATGACAGGAAACCCTTTTTTTGTTGAATTTTTGGGCGAAGTTTTTCTCTTCATATTTTCATTTTTATTGTCCTTGTACATTGGGATGGGTGCTTTGCTGCTTGATATCCTGCTTGAGTTGTCTTTCTTTTATACACATTAGGTTTATATATCAAGTTACTTTTCAGTCCATGCATTTTCAGATTTAATATATTGAAAATACAAAAAAAATATAGGCATTTTGCATTGCTTGGCATTTTTGTCTTTTGAGTTTTTTATCATTAGCTTAATGCATACAATGAAAGATTGCATCTTTACTTCTAAATCGTAGATTTGAATTTGAAAATTACATCGTTTTTTAGGAGCATATCATTCATCAAAAGTTACAGTTAGGACTTTGCATTATTTTCATATTTACTTTCTTGTAGAGTCATAACACCATTGGTTTCATCACCATATACCTTTTTGAGTAATCACGACCATAAAATCAACGCTATAATTTAAAATTTATTAGTAACGATTTTATTTTCTAGGGTGCACAAACTAGTCTAGGATTTAGTGCCCTGGAATAGGATTTTGTGAGTAAACTTCTCCAAAGCAATTAAATCAACATATGTGTCTGAGTCGGGGAGTGGAGAAATCCATTGTATAATTGGTAAGATTAGGAGGCTCTGCTCACATCGGAGTTAATCACGAGGTCGCACGAAGTTGGTTGAAGGGATATCCCCTGGATACTAGCCTAGCGTCAGAGATATTTCTGTGGATTTATTTGTATTTGGGGATCTTGCTAGTGCCCATACCTCCGTGAGAGGCGGTGCTTTCAAGGCTTTGGGATTTGCTACCCTGCCCATACGGTGATTCGGACTTACGAATTCTCTCCTGTGCATTGGTTATATAGTGGTTTATTAGTTTCTTGACTTAGGTATCTCATAGGTTACTTGCAGGGGTTAGTCTGCAGGTACCCTGGGTCAGATAGGGGGCAGACAACACACAACCTTTATGGAGGATTACCTCTCTGGGGGGGTCTGATCGACTGTTTTCTAAGCCCACGAGGGACCCTATAACTGATTCTGTTACCTCCGATCTTTAGCAGGGAGTCTCAAGTCCCTCTTGGATGAGACATACCTTCTTTAGGGAGGGAGGCCACTCAGCCACTTTTGCCCGTTTGCATGCATTTTGGCTGTTTGAATTTTGGTGTGCTCTTTGATTACTAGTTGACCTTGAGAGTTTATACTGAGTTATCTTTATCATGGATAGTGGAGTTCCTTTGGCTCCCTCATTTACCGCTACCTACCCCATGATGCCTACTCATGTCATGGAGACGAATCCGTCTGCTTTTTATAATAGTATGCAGAATTATGGTACCCAGTCATTGCCTTGGGTCTCTAATCATTTTTCTCATGGTATGTCTAATATGTCTTCGCACTTGCCATCCTCTGTCTCGCCTCCTTATGCGAATACAAGTTTTGGGTCTGGGGACATGATGCCTCCTTATTCTCATATCCTTCAAACACCTCTTACCGTATGAGGTTGGAATCTTCCTTCCTACGAATCCACTATGTGAGAAGTAAGTGCCCAAATAGGCAATCATTCTACTTATTACACTTCATCCACTCATCCTTCTTTTGTTATGTCGGTTCCTACGATCACTTTTCCCATGGTGGACCTCCATCTGTCCTCTGGTGTTTCATTCGAGGAGAGTTATTTTTATAGTATGGGAAACCCCCCTCACGAAATTCCTTCATCTCGGGGAAACATATATCCTCACATGAGTAACCCTTGTCATGTTGCTTTCTCTTCGCAAGCGAATTCCTCAGTGTCGATTCCCTTACAACCATTTATGAATCAGTATGGAGGAGGATACTATCCTACTGGACAGGGATAGGGTGTAAACCAGGATCCTTCTTGGCCTGCAATTTCTCAAAACCAATATTTCCTTGGACCTTGGTCTCAAATGCCGCAATTCACTACTGCCACAAGTCCAGTCATTACATGTCATACTGGCATTATATTTCCAACCTCTACTAGTCATGTTGAATATTGGTTGACAACCTCTGCAAGTCATGTTGAATACCTGCAACCAGTCGTTGCAAGTCATGTTGGGGGCACAAGTCCAGTCACTGCATGTCATATTGGCATTATATCACCAACCTCTGCTAGTCATGTTGGAGATTGGTTGACAACCTTTGTGAGTCATGTTGAAGACCTACAACCAGTCGTTGCAAGTCATGCTGGGGGCACATGTCTGGTCATTTCTAGTCAAACTGCACATACATCACCAACCTCTGTTAGTCATGTTGGGGATCCATCACCAACCTCTGTGAGTCATGTTGGAGATTTTCTACTAGCCTCTGCAAGTCATGTTGGGAGCATGTCACCAGCCACTACAAGTCATGATGGGGGCATTCATATGATTGAGAAGCTAAACGTCTCATACGTAAGCCTAGATTCCTTTGTAGGACTTGTGAAGGAAGTCACCTTACTCATTTTTGTCATGTTACTGCTGAGATACCAGAAGCGTGGGGCTCACCTAAGGGCCCTTCGGATTCTGAGGCATCTATGGTTTCAAAACACTCTGTTCCTTCTTTGGTTGATACAATAGTCATGTCGATGCAATCTTCAGATGACACCCCTTTTCCTTTAGGGGTTAATGCATCCTTTGACCTTGTTTTCTCACATCATGTTCAACCAGTGGTCGCGTCGATGCAATCTTCGACCGACACCTCTCTTATGTTCAGGGGCGATGCATCTCTTGACCTTGTTGTCCCACATCTTGTTCAGCCAACGGTCGTGTCGATGCAATATTCGACCAAAAACACTCATGTTTTTTGGGGTGATTCACCTCGTGACCTTGTTGTCTCGCATCCTATTCAACCAATGGTTGAGGAAGTGGTCATATCGATGCAATCTTCGATCGATCCCACTCTTCTCTTGGAGAGTGACAAGTCTAAGGAAGCGATCGCGCCAATGCAATTTTTGGTCGATCCCACTCTTCTGGATATGGTTTTATACCTTCTATTCCATGTCCTTAGCATTTCTAGTACTTCGCATTATGAACAAGAGAGATTTGTACTCTTCCCGAGTTCTCTCCCTCCAAGTCTTGATGAGGTTCCCTTTGATTGGGATGGTTTTGTGGGGTATCCAATGCCTTTGCCTATGTATTTTCCGGGAAGAGACATTATCTGATATATCATGGAGACGATAAACTACATTAGCATTGTGTCCTCCTCGACATGGAGAGATTTGGGTCTTCCCAAGCTTGCGTTGGTTCTTCATAAGATACTGACATTCCACAGAAGGTCTACACAGGAGCCTTGGCCTCCCCCGTGACTTGCCGCCTAGAATCTCCCTAACGAGTTTGAGTTAAGCTATTTTCTTACTCATTCAAAAGAGAAAAGATTGTCGAGTGATTTGTCCCTTTCACACTCGTTAAAATGGACTTGAAAGGTCGTGAGCCTTAATTAAGCTCTTTTCAGACTCCTTTCAAAAGGTGAAAATATCGTCGAGTGATTTCTCCCTTTCACACTCGTTAAATTGGATTTGAAAGGTCATGAGTCTTAGTTATTTGGCTGTGATGCCATAGAGAGATTTTCCTCGTAACAACTATGCATGAATATAGAATATGTTGGTTTTCCCGGTTTGGGTTTCCAGGGGAAAAATCTTTGTGTAATGTTTGTATTTTCCATTGTATCTTTTCTGTTCTTTTACTGAAAAATTGTTTGCAGTAAATATTGTACAAGGTTAAATTCTACATTTGGTATCAGATCTTTGTTGGCTTCAGGG
Organism: Picea glauca; assembly: GCA_000966675.3. Lineage (NCBI taxonomy): Eukaryota > Viridiplantae > Streptophyta > Pinopsida > Pinales > Pinaceae > Picea > Picea glauca. The sequence goes on along the minus strand of JZKD02S1672968.1, from coordinate 465,969 downwards.
GGACACATTTGTGGTCAAGGGTTTGGCTTGGGACTACGATAAGCCTTGTTACAGTGGGATATCTGTGTTATTGATTTTCCAAGTGAAAATAAATGACAAGTAATTCAAAAATGGAGATCAAGAAGTTTAATGGGAAAAGTTTTGAGTTGTGGAAGCTCAAGATGGAATATTTGTTGGTGGACAGAGATCAGTGGATCACGATAGATCCAGGTACTGCACATACAAGAACTTCAGCAGATGAGTGGAAAAATTTGGATTGGAAGGCGAAGAGCACAATCCGACTGTGTCTCTTAGATTCAGTATTACTGAATGTGTCAGAGGAAGATACAACCAAGGATTTATGGGATAAGTTGGGGAAGTTGTATCAGTCTAAGTCCCTAGTAAATAAACTATTCCTAAGAAAGAAGTTGTATAACCTCAGGATGAGAGATGGAGACTTGGTTGCAAAGAATTTGAATGCCTTCAATACTATGGCAAGTCAGTTAGTATCTGTTGAGATTAAAATTTTAGATGAAGATAAGTTTATCAGTTTACTTTGTTTTTTACCAGACTCGTGGGATAGTCTGGTTGTGGCCATAGGTAGTAATACAACTACCTTGAAGTGTGATGAAGTGGTATGATCCTTGTTGTCTGAGGATATGAGACAAAAGAATATGGAAGGATAGAGCACGAACGCATTATTTGGAAGAGGACGCTCCCAAGAAAGAAATAGATCTAAGTTCTCAAGTGGGAGATCTAAGTCTAAGGGTAGATCTAAATCTCCCGGGAAGTTTGTAAAGGTATGTTGGAGATGTGGAAAACAAGGGCACTATAAGAAGCAGTGTAGATCCAAAGTTGAGAAACAGAAGGGATCTGAAGAATCTCCTTCTACAGAAGAAAAGATCTCCAAGGAAGAAGGAGGGGATGTGTACTTGGCTTCTTCAAGCACACATGCATATCATGAGGCATGGTTGGTTGACTCAGGTGCATCCTTTCATATGACTCCCCACAGGGAGTGGTTCTGTGAATATGAAAGGTATGATGGAGGTAATGTTTTCCTAGGTGATTGTTTGACAACCAGAATCATAGGATGAGGAAAATTCAAGTTGAGACTCATAGATGGAAGGATTAAAACATTGTCTGGTGTTCTGCACATCCCAGGTTTGGCCAGAAATTTGATTTATGTAAGAAAAATGGACGATGCAGGGGTAAAAGCAATATTTGAAAAGGAAATTTGCAGGATGGTTCGAAGAGCAATGGTGTTGTTGAAGGGTGTTCAATTTGAAACTTTGTATAAGCTGCAAGGAAGCACTATTAGTGATGGGTGTAATAGTTCCATTGTTCCTGATATTGGAGTTGAAGAAGAAAGAACTCCTACAGTCTCTAGAGAAAAGGTTGTGATGTGGCATCAAATACCGGGGCATATCGGAGAGAAGGGTCTTCGACTACTACACGGTAAAGGTATGGTTGAAGGTATGTCTAACTGATCTTTGGATTTTGATTTATGTGAACATTATGTATATGGGAAGCAGAATTAGGTAAGATTACCCTCTAGTGCATCGAGGGCAGAAGGAATTTTATAGCTAGTTCACAGTTATGTTTTTGGACCTGTATCGGTCCCATCATTGGGAAAATCTATGTACTATGTCTCATTTATAGATGACTTATCGAGGAATACTTGGATATATTTCCTCAGGTAGAAATATGAAGTCTTAGATAGGTTTAAAGAGTTTAAGGCTCTTGTTGAGAATCAAACTAAGAAAAGAATTAAGGTGTTGAGGACAGATAATGGAGGAGAGTTCTGCGAGAATGAATTTGAAGAGTTTTGTAAGAAGTGTGGTATAGCAAGGCAGAATACTACTCGATATACACCTCAACAGAATGAAGTTGCAGAAAGGATGAACAAGACACTGATGGAAAAAGCAAGATGCATGCTCAGTGGTGTCGAGTTAGGGAAAGAATTATGGGCAGAGGCAGTGGGTATTGCATGTTACCTTGTCAATAGATCACCCTCATCGGTGCTGGATGACAAGACTCCACAAGAGGTATGGACTGGTAAGAAACATTCTCTCACACATATCAAGGTATTTGGATGTGATGCATATGTTCATGTTCCAAAGGAAAACAAGAGTAAGCTAGACAAGAAGGATGAAAAGTGTATCTTTATTGGATATAAATATGGTCTCAAGGGTTATAAGCTTTGGAACCCAGAAACTAAGAAGGTAGTGTATAGCTGAGATGTGGTATTTAGAGAAATGAAGGATGTTGTTAAACAGGAAGTCCTACCAAGTAAGGAAGAACCAGAGAAAATTGAGTTTGATATAAAGGATGATGAATGAGACTCTACAGAAGAATAGGAACCAGAAGAAGAAGATCCTCATACTCCAGTATTGAGGAGATCGATTTGAGAAACAAGGCTACCAGAAAGGTATACTCCATCTTATTTCTGTTCAAATTTTTCTTTGTCTATTATTGATGATGATCCTATAACTATCAGGGAGGCAGTGGATTCAAAGGATGGAAATCTCTAGAAAAAGGCCATGGATGAAGAAATGGCAGCCTTGGATGAGAATGAGGCTTGGGATCTAGTGGATTTGTCGACTAGAATAAATCCCATTGGCAGCAAATGGGTATTTAAAAATAAGTTGAATGCAAAAGGAAAAGTGGAGAAATACTAAGCTCTATTAGCAGAAAAGGGTTATTCCCAGGTTGAGGGAATTTATTTTGGTGAGATTTTTTCTCCTGTTGCCAAGTTAACCTCTATAAGATTTTTGTTATCTGTTGTTGTTGCATTTGATTTTGATGTAGAACAGATGGATGTGAAGACAACATTCCTACATGGGGATATGGAAGAAGAAATCTATATGAAGCAGCCAGAAGGTTATGTTGTGAAGGGAAAGGAGTTGGTATGCAAGCTGAAAAAGTCCCTGTATGGTTTAAAACAATCACCGTGGTATCAAAAATTTGATACTTATATGTTGGGACTTGGCTTTACAAGAATCAAAGAGGATCATTGTGTGTATTTTAAATTAATTGGTGATCATTTGATTTATTTGGTCTTGTATGTGGATGACATGTTGTTGATAGGAAACAACAAGG
>JZKD02S1672968.1:449452-462841 GCA_000966675.3 Picea glauca | reverse complement strand
TAAATTAATTGGTGATCATTTGATTTATTTGGTCTTGTATGTGGATGACATGTTGTTGATAGGAAACAACAAGGAGATTATCCAGGATGGGAAAACTCAGTTGTCCTCTAAATTTTACATGAACGATCTCGGTGCTTCAAATTTCATTTTGGGCATGGAAATTAAAAGAGATCAGAAAAAGAGGAAACTTTGGTTAAATTAGAGAAAATATGTCGAGACAATATTGCAGGGGTTTAAAATGAAAGAATGTAAAACGGTCAAGGTTCCTATTCATGTTGGTGTAAAGTTATATGTGGATCAATGTCCCAAGACACAGGAAGAGGAGGGGGACATGTCTCGTGTTCCATGTGCGAGTGCAGTTGGCAGTTTGATGTCATATGCGAGTGCAGTTGGCAGTTTGATGTATGCAATGGTCTGTACTAGACCGGACATTGCACATGCAATGGGAGTTTTGAGCAGGTATATGTCAAAACCAGGGAAGGAGCATTGGACATCAATAAAAAGGGTTTTTGGTTATTTGCGTGGCACTGCTAGCTATGGATTGTTCTACCAAGGAAGACCAGGATTGGACGGAGTGGTGGATATACATGGCTATTTGGATGCATACTGAGCTGGAGATCTACAAGTGGGTATGTGTTTAACTTGTTTGGAGGAGCGATAAGTTGGATGAGAAAAAGACAGGTTGCAATGGCACTTTCAACTACAGAAGTTCAATATGGTAGCCACTCATGCAAGTAAGGAAGCAATATGGTTACAAATATTGTGTTCAAGTATTGGTTTGGTACATCAAGTTGTAAGGATAGATTGTGATAGTCAGAGTGCAGTTTTTTTGGCAAAGAACCCAGCTTATCATTCAAAGACAAAGCATATTGATATTCAATATCACTTTGTGAGAAACATGGTTGAAGAAAAGAAAGTATTACTGATGAAGGTGGACACTTTGAAGAACGTTGCAGATTCATTAACAAAATTTTTGAGCACTGAGAAGTTATCTTAGTGTAGATGATCCATGGGCATTGTTGCCCTGGATTGTTGACTATGTAACCTTGTAACCCCCTGTATGCAAAGAAAACAACAAGTGGGAGAATGTTGGGTATGTGTTATATTTTGTGCATGAGTAGTAGTGTCTGCATTGCATCAGGCATGCAGGGGGGTTTGAGGCAGTGCAGGGGGGAAAAATCCCCCTGCACAGGGATCCGGGGGCAGCTCCCCAGAGAATATTTTTTTTCCTCAAGAAACATGTCACATTTTTGCCTCGTTTTTCATGTTGCCTTGATTTTCATGTCCATTGTTGGGCAGCTTTTCAGCACATGGTTTTTTGTCGATGGTTTTCTATTTCTGATTAAGGAATTAGGGTTGTAGACTAATCCAGGTCATTGGGTTATGTTTTTGGATTTCATTGGCTCTTATATGTATATTGTATTGTAAACAATGTATTACTGTGAATTAATATAGAATATGTTGGTTTTCCCAGTTTGAGTTTCTAGGGGAAAAATCTCTGTGTAATGTTTGTATTTGCCATTGTATATTTTATGTTCTTTTACTGAAAATATGTTTGCAGTAAATATTGTACAAGGTTAAAATCTACACTAATATCATCAACAATTCCAGTTGTAAGAACATGCTGAGATCATTTAGATCCTTGATTACAACTTGATGAGGTGAAAAATCTATGATTTTACCTTCACCCAAATGAGTGATTTGATATACTGATAGAAGGTTCTAGGAAAGACTTGGAACACATAATACATCATTGAAATGACTAGTATCTACCTGAACTGTTCCATATCCTACAACACTAAGAGATCTATCATCACCAACAAATATTGTATTGGTGTTACATTCATTTAAAGTAGAAAATAGGGCTTTCTCCTTAGCCATATGATAAGATGCTCCAGAATCAATAAGCCACTCATCAAAAGAAGAAGTAGAAGTTGCATTGAAGGAGAAAGAAGAAGCACAAAGTGCATGTCCATGAGAAGAAGAAGAAGTAGTAGAATCAATATTGATGTTGTGATTCTTCATTGTTGCTTCTAAAGCTTCCATCTTCTTGAAACATTTAGACTCATGATGACCATATTTCCCACAAAAGTTGCAATGTCTTTTAGTCTTCTTATTTTTAGATTTTTCTCATTTGTTACCATTAGGAGTTGAAGCTGTTTGAGTGGGTTTGGGACCCTTTTTTTGTTTGTTGTTGTGGTGAGGATGTTACTTCTTGGGATTCTCAGGTTTATCTTTTTGTTGGGATACTAAGGATTTGTTGGAGGTACCTACATTGATGATCACTCCAAGTTGTACAAGCTTATCTTGCTCTCTAATCAAAGCATCACAAAAGGACTCAAGAGTGGGTTTTTGATAAGATTTCCCTAGAGACTCTCTCATGGCATAAAAGGTAGATACAAACATAGAATATGCACTACCTAGATTAGAAAGAATAATATATACGCAACGCTCTTCCTCCAGCTTTATATTACACTCTTCACATAAAATTCTAAGTGTTTTAAACTTAGATAGATAGTCTTCAATGCAAGAAAAATTATTTGGACTTCAAGTCAATATCTGATTTTCTAACTAATGTGCTCAAATAAAATTATGTTTACCAAACACAGATTCAATCTTTTCTCAAGCTTCATCGGTGATCTAGGTGGATATCAGTGGCCACCCACCTATTCCAACTGGCTCATCTTGACAGTTTTTAGTTCAACATGTTTCTCTTTAATGATGACATTTATTTCTAATTGTGGGTTATGCACTCCTAGGGCCATATTAAATCCCTACACAACATCCAGGTGGATATTGGGGGCCACCCACCTATTCCAATTGGCTTATTTTGGAAGTTTTCATGTCAGTGCATCTTTATGTACTTTTGGGGCCCTTTTGGGGCCCTAAACAACATTTTTTGGGCTTGCCACAACAAAACAATAGACAAAGTCAAATTTTAATGACATAAGGTGTATTTATTGAAAATACCTTTCCAACGGGCTATCACACGCCTAAAATGGAGATTGTATGCAAAATTTACGACCATGGGAAGTTGAGGTACCAACTTACACATCGAGGCCCACATAACTTTTGGCGTTTCATCTCCTAGGGTTAGGTTTTTGGATGTCTAGGTTTTTGGAATTCATGAGTAATGTTTAAAAGGCCTCTGGAGCGTCATTGTAATCATTCTGCTCAGATGGATGTGCGTAGCCACCACATCTTTTCTCAGAGATAGCTAGCACCATTCGAGCAAGTTGTTTTTCAGTTCTACAGTTTTACAATTTCATCCTATTTTCTTATTTGAATAGAAGTTATTGTTCAATAGATATATGTTGTTGTTATTTTTATCTCTGTGTTATTATATTTCACTTTTATTTATTTCGTTTCGCTCATAAATCTGGATCAGTGGTATCAGTGTTACACGTCAAAATTACTCAACTGGATAAGTGTCGCATGTTCCTCTCAATTGTTGTAAGTGTCGCATCTTCCTTACAACTTTCGCAAGTGTCGCAAGTTGTTCACAAGTGTCGCAAACGTTGTTCAAGCATACTGCCATAACGACGACACTAAGGAGGCACTTAAAACATCTCATACACTTTATTTGGAGAAGGGGAACTGGTTAACTGAAGTCAAGGAACTCTTATCACCTGAGAAGAGCTCTTAAACAAAGGTTCCGAGGGTGAGCGCTCCCCTACATCAGCCTTAGGAGTGTTGGCGCTCCCCTATAAGGCCTCAGGGAGCGTTATAACGCTTATTTTCCCCTCTGAAGGAGCTCTATCCACCTTTGGAGCGCTGTCGCTTCCCTCAAGCTTCCTAGGAAGCGCTACAGCGCTCGGATGCCCCTTTTGAGGGAGCGCTTCCTAATATGAGACAGTAGTTGGCCCATTGAGGAGAATAAGGGGAGGATCCTTCAAGTTTAGAAGGCAGTTGCATTTGAATTCTTGGTTTCATCAGAATATCCTTGATCTAAGGAGGAAGTTCCTCAACTTGTTCTAAGGATAACTCAAGAGGTTAAGCTCCTCTTAACCTATATAAGCAAGCTCTATGATGGTGAAAAGGGGGAAGAATTGCTAGCATCAAACCTATGATCTCATAGGGAACACACAGTCAGTCAAAGGAGAAGTGATCAGTGAAGCTGCTATCATCCAGGTTGTGGATCTTTTCAGCAAGGGTTAGACAAAGGGGACTTGACGAAGCTGTCGCATTCGCATCTACGATTGTAAGTACTACTGTCGTTATTCTCATCAATATGACATGCTTGGCCTGTTTCTTTCTAGTTTGTGTCTGACCTCACATGAACCTATCATTGATAGATAGATCTATTTTCAAGCTAACATCAATAGAGTAGGAAGCGTTCGTACTTTGTTTGTCTATAGGACTCAGCGAGGAGCGAGAGTTCGGAGCTCGATTTGGAGTGTGCAGGGAAAAACATCGATAAAAAGGTACTGTTGTTCTCCTTCCTTCTCATGTGCTAGTTTGTATGGATTTGAAAGGAAGTCAGTGTCCACGTTAAGAACTTTCTGTCTTAGAGTAGGGTCTAGCTCTTTGAGGCAATCTACCTGTTCGCAGGGAGATTTTCCTACAACAGAAATTGGCGACTCCACTGGGGAGTCCTCGAATCGAAACTTCTTGTTTTGGTTTCTCCTCATAGACCTTGTTTTACCCCTTGATCTTTTCAAACCTGGTTCACTCCTCTTTTGATTGGTTTCATGAGCTGATTGGCTCCCTATCCCATCACACCCAGCCAAATTGTCAAAATTGAACTGTAATTTTTGAATTTTTGACATTTTTGGGAGTTTTTGAACCTGGCGCCCCTATCCCTGTGTTAACAAAGCGCCAGCACTCCCTAATATCCTTACACAGAGTGCTACAATGCTCCTTGCTTTTGGCAACAGAGCGCCAGCCCTCTTTTGGCCAATAAACCTTCCAGAATTGCTTTTTCTAGGTTTTTCCTCTGTGTCTCTCTTGCTGGGTAACCTTGTGAGTCAATCCTTCTTCTCTCCAGCCTTGACATCTGTCTTTTTCTTGAAGAACAAAAATCTTGCTGTTTGGATTTTGTAGCCTTCTTCACTATTGTTGTTGATTTTTTCTACAATTTGGAGTTTGAAACCCATGCATTGTCTTTCTCTCTTTTTGACTGAACGAAAAACTCTGGTGAAATTCATCAAAGGCCTACAGATCTCTTCATGTGGTTTTAGTTAAGATCATTGTTCTTTGACTTTTTCTTTTGGCTGTGAAGTTTGATTTCTCTTTGATTGTTTCTTTTCTTTCGCTTCTTGTTTTGATCACAATGAGAGGGTGTATTTTTTGTATGATTCTTGCTTGTGTTGGTCTGATTTTCATTCATCCAAAAAGATAATTAGCAAGACGAGCATTGTTTTGAATTAATCATTATTCATATGAAAACGATAGAAGGCATCTTCATGATTGATTGTGCATATTAGAAGGTATCTCAAAAGTTTTAGCATCACATCAGGATTTGATTGAGGAAATTTTGTTTGAGGGCATTCCTTATTTGTGCTTGTTAGTGAAAAGAACTCTCTCTCTCCCTTAGATAGATGTTCATTGAAAAGAAATGACTGCTTATGATCTTTGATGCATTTTTGGGACTGAGTCATGATTCCATTCGTTTCACTTCCATGCACCCCTTTTGAGTAAAGAATAGCTCTAAAAGAAATGCTAATTAAAAATTATCTAGAAATTTTTCTTTTCTAAGATCCTCCACCAACAATAGATTAGGCTTAGTACTTTGGATTAGGCTGTGAGCATAACTCTCCAAAGTTTCCAAAACAAACATTAGAATCCTGAGTTAGGGAGAGTCAAATCCAATCATGTGTATAAGTCTGCCTGGGATCCCCCTCTAACACAGGGGTTACGCACGAGGTCGCATTCGGGTGAGCTACGAGGACTAACCCTCCATGGTTTAACTGATTGTGGTGGTCAGATCATATTATGGGGATCGCTTAAAGGTAAATCCACAATTACTACATGGAAGCCTTTTAGTTGATTTTGGGCTCGATACCCTGCCCGTATGTTTGGATCGGACTGTCGATTGTTCCCACCTAGGGGCTGACTGCGAATTGGTAACCTTAGCATCCATAATGTTTAGGGTCTTACACAAGGTGACAGTGACGGGAAGTCTCACTGTACTTGGAGCAGACATTGGTCAAACTCACTAGGGCTCCTTGGAGGGTAAATCCACAATTACTGCGTGGAAGCTTGCACCAAGGCGTAAGTCCATTAAGTAGGTTGCCATTGTAACTGTTCCACCCTATCCCTGCCCCTCCTTGACTTGATCACGCGATGTTGGATTTCATCACCAACTAGTACGGTCATCGAGAGAAGGTCCTATTTGCTTGGTTGTGATTCTTAGATTCTATTAGCGCATGCTGTTTCTTTTTGGTAGTTGGCCATAGATTTTTTTTGCCGACTCTTTTTCGCCAACATCGAACCTCCACGCTGTTCACGGAGGCTACAGGGACTTCCTCCAGAAAATATGGAAGGAAACAACCCTTTACCCCCTCATTCTACGAAGGAATATCCTCAACAGAGCAAGGTTCAAAACACTACAACTTCCCAGGAAGAAGTTCCCACTCCCTTAGAGAATTTTCGGATTGTTTCAGAGTCTTCAGAAGCTTTTCGCATTCCGGAGGGATATGAACGATGTGTCCTCCAACTCAATTCCACCGATGAATTTGTCGTCATCAATCCTTATGATATTCCGGCCGGGTCTCATCAAAACCCTTTAGCCGATGACCCTTTTTGGACTGCAGACATTGTTCGAAGTCCACCGCGCATGGTGCGAGATCTTTATGGAACAGGGGAAGGTGTCGATGCACCCATCTCCTACACCGTACCCCTAAACCATTTTACCGGTACCACCACTTTTACGGTCACACCATCCGTTGGTCCGAACATACCATCTGTTGGCCCAAGGTCTACTCTTCCCCTCTAGACGACCCATTCTACAATGGTCCCTCACATTCCGACTATTCCTGTCGGTAATGTGGTGGTCAACCAAGCTGCGATTGGCACACCTATAACACCAAGACCTACACTCCCTTTTGGGTTCAGGGCACTGAATATTCCCACTTCCACTACTACCCAAACCACTACTACCCAAGTTATGCCAGGAAATTCCATACCTATCCAACAACCCGGAGGGACCGGTCTTGGTGGTCCTAATCCGCTCGGCGGCACCGGTCAGTCATTTACGTCTGGTTCTCAAATTTCGGGAACTCTACCTCAAGATGGGGGGCATCCTCCCACTGGAGGAAAAATTCCATTCGAGGGGCACCCTCATGCTGGGGGGCAGCCTCAATCCGGAGTCTACCATCAACCATATGGACAAAATGTGTCCGCCGCACCCAATCCGTGGAACGTCCCTTTCCCGGGAAATCCACAATTTTTGGCAGGACACAATTCTCAGACTCCGCAACAACCTCCTTATGGACAAATGCCAAACCCTACCTATAACCCTCAAAACCCATCCAGTTATCCTCCGCTCACACATGCTCCTCAAAACAACTCAAATCCTACGTACCTTGGTCAAAACCAACCTCATACGAGAGGGCCCACTAGTTACAATTATCCACATAACCCAGTGATTGGCCCCATTGGTGTCCCCATGCCACAGTAGCATTACCCACAGATTAACCGACAACTACCTTTTCTAGCTACCCTAGACCTTCCAGACTTGTCTCGGTTAACGAATGATCCTATTTATCATTCTCTGGTTTGGCCAGCTATTCCAGCTAAACTTCCTTCTGATATCCCAAAATTCGACGGAAAGTCCGGAGAAGACCCAAACAACCACGTGATGACTTTCCATTTGTGGTGTTCATCCAACTCCCTCATGGACGATTCTATTTGTTTGTATCTTTTCCAATGAACACTTACGGGTTCCGCAACAAAATGGTATATTGAACTACCACGTGCATCTTTTCACGATTTCAACTCCCTCGCCATGTCCTTCCTCACACACTTCCAACTACTTATCCGATACGAGACGGGTAATGAACTATTAACCTCCCTTCGTCAGACAACATCCGTACATATCTCCAATCATATCCATGAATGGAGATGACGATGAAGGCTAATCAAAGTGGTCATTCCTGACCAATTGTTAGCGGAATGGTTCACCAAATCATTGTTACTCCAGATTGCTCGTGATGTTGCCATGGGTGGCGTGGTCACCGAGGAAGAAGCCATTGCCCGAGCTCAGTACTTAGACTTAGTCTATTCACAATTCGGTACTCTGTATGAGTTGATACCGAATGCTACCCATGCCACTAACGATCCATCCAAACCATCGTCTGCTTCCCACGTGAATGGAGTTATTGGCTCCGTCAAAACCCAATCTACTACCCAGTCGGCTGGAACAATTCAGTGGCCCACTTCGACAGCCTCTCCCAGCCCGATTGCACCCTCTTCTACCCTCAAACTCAGGTCTCTGATGTGAATGCGGTCTAATCGACCCCTTCACAACAACCTAGGGGCAAGAAGAAAGCGAGAAACAAACCAAAGAAAAACAATAACAAACAACCAAAAAATCAACCACAAAACCCTACCGCCAGAAAGAAACCACAACAAAAATCGAAATTCCCATGTCTCATTTGTGGTGACGATCACTACACCCGAGACTGTCCACATCACGATGAAGTGGCCAAGCTTTTTAAGGGAAATTCACAACCCGCTGTGCTTACTCAGCCTTTTCCACAACAACAATCTTTGGTTGCTCAAACCCCCACTATTGGGGGCAGTTCCAACCCACCCCATGATGAGGCCTTGACAAGTGCCCACATTTACATGTTCAATGAGGTTAACCTGACCACTCGCTCTGCGACGTATGACACGCCAGTTAAACCTGATAAACCGAAGACTACTAATGGTTCCGAATTGGAGCCGTTACCCTCTTCCGTTAATCCTCCGTCTGTTAGTACTCCATCTGGGCCACTTCAGATTGAGAAACCTTCATTTGACTCTATCTTACGCCCTCCTAAGAGCACCATCCGGAAGTCTACCTTTAATCCTAATTCACGGGCTGCCCAAAACTACAACATTGTAGAAGATTTGGCCCAAGCACCGTACACTATGTCCGCCTTGGAAGTTCTACAACACTGTCCTAGTCAACATAGAACTCTCTTAGCTGCTATCGACGCTTTTGATCCTGAGTCATCAAATAATCTCATGTTTAATCTGGATGATCATCAACCACAACTCTCCCACCAGCTAGCTTTCCAAATCGATGTTGTTGTTCAAAATCAACAAATCCATCGAACTATCCTGGATGAGGGAGCCTCTACTTGTGTCATGTCCTTAGCTTGTTGGAAGGGCTTAAAATCGCCTACCCTTAACAAATCTGCTACAACGTTATGCACTTTCGATGGACGAGGTTTTCATCCTCACGGATTATTACAATCCTTAGCCGTTCAGTTGGGCGGAAAAACTATTACCGTTGATGTCGAGGTGGTCGATGCTCCCCTCGATTACAATCTACTACTCAGAAGAAGTTGGTTCTATGCTATGACTGCAGTCGCCTCGTCGGTGTTTTGATGTGTACAATTCCCCCATCAAGGCAAAATTGTCACCATCGATCAGCTTGATTTCTTCACACCCGACGCTCGCATCCCTGCTACCAACAACATTCCCTTTTTGGGAGACCATCCAGTTACGTATCAAAGCGTTGGTGTTGGCTTACTGAAAGATTCTAGCCTTATGGGTACTTTCCCTACACCACTTCCACCCACCGCACATCATATTGCCGCCGCCAATATGATCTCGACTATGCCTTATCAATCCTTGGAATCATCTGACCCTTGGATTGTACCTAGTCCCCTGGAATTTGATGTGCTCAGTGACAGTATGCCACTTAGCCCAGCTGAGGCTGCATACGTAGCTATTCAATCTGCCTCTCCCTCTTCAGAAAATCCACATTTATTGACACCAGATGCATACTCGATGCCCTCGTGGTTAGATTCCCTGTCGTCCGTCGTTGATTACATTTCCCAGATTTTTCCTTCTGACGAATATATTATGGAAATGCTTAGCATTGACGATCTGCCTTGGGATGACAACCATCATCGATCCTCTTTTCTTCCGCCTTTGGAAGAAATTCATCAATACATACGCTCTGTCTTCCCTCCCGATGTTACCGATGCTCCACAATCTCCAATCCTCACACAAGATACTCACTCTGAGGGGAACATGGGTAACATCTCTACTACGATAGTTATTGATATTTCAATCAAAGAAGGTGTCATGGAAAACATTCACCTTGGTGATAATTGAACACCCGAGGAAGTGGTCTCTTACATCGCTCTGTTCAAGGAATTCTGCGATGTCTTCGCATGGAGCTACGAGGAAATGCCAGGGATCGACCCTTCCATCATCGTACATGAAATCAAAACCTACCCTGATGCAAAACCTGTTCGACAAAAGCTTCGCCCGGTTGATCCCAAGAAAATTGCAGCTATAAAGGCAGAAGTTGAAAAACTTCTCAAATCTGGCTTTATCTACCCCGTCCCTTTGACCTAATGGGTCTCCAACCTTATTCCAGTTGCCAAAAAACAAGGGACCATCCGTGTTTGTGTTGAATATCGAGATCTCAACAAGGCTTGTCCTAAGGACAACTACCCTACACCCTTCATCGATCAAATCATCGATAATTGCGTAGGGAGCGTAATCTTCTCTTTCATGGATGGCTTTTCTTGATATAACCAGATTGAAATCTTACCTACTGGTCAACATAAGACAACCTTTATCTGCCCATGGGGAACTTTTGCTTATTGAAAGTTACCATTTGGCCTAAAAAATGCTGGTGCCACTTTCCAGCGAGCCATGTCGTACGCTTTCCACGATATCAAGCATATCGCAGATCCTTACCATGATGATTTACCCACCCATTCATCCAATCGATCAGATCACATCGATCACTTGCGGGCAATTTTTCTTCGATGTTGGTTCTATCATATTCGCTTGAACCCACACAAGTGCATTTTTGCTGTCGAATCTGGTCGACTCCTCGGTTTCATTGTCTCCAAAGATGGGATCCGGGTGGACCCCTTAAAGATCAAGGCCATTCTAGCCTTACCCCCACCCACCAACTTAACCCAACTCCAAAGTTTGCAAGGCAAAGAAAACTTCTTTCGTTGTTTCATCTGCAACTACGCCGAAATAACTAAAGGATTTATGCGGTTACTACAGAAAAACACCCCTTTTATCTGGGATGACACTGCCCAACAGTCATTCGATGCTCTCAATCATGCCTTGACCCACGCTCCCTTGTTACACCCTCCGGAGTATACAAGGGACTATATCCTTTACTTGGCCGCCTCCGCTTCCACTATTGCGATGGTGTTAGTTCAGGAGGACCCCAATGACGAAGAACATGTGATTTACTACCTGAGCAAAAGTCTATCTAGACCCAAGCTCCGATATTCACATGTTGAGAAACTGGCTCTGGCAGTCGTCATCGCCGTCCAGAGATTCCGCCACTACATCTTATTACGCACCACCACGGTAATCCCAGACTCCAACCCCATGTACCACGTCTTGACACGTCAAGTACTTGGGGGCAAATATTCAAAATGGATCGTTATTCTTCAAGAATTAGATCTTGAGTTTACGAAGGCTAAAGCCAAAAAATCCCTGGTGTTTGCAGAGCTTATCTGTGCTCCCCCTCGTGCTGATGAAAACATCGAACCTAGAGATTATCTCCCCGATGAATCTCTTTTCCTCATCAGCACTTTCGATCCTTGGTACAGAGACATTCTCCTCTACCTTCAAACCCAACGTTTTCAGCCCAACATTTCTCGCGAAGAGCGTCGACGTATTCGTCACCACTCTCATTGTTATCTCATCATCGGCAACACCTTGTATCGCCGTGGTATCGACACCATCCTTCGACGATGTCTGATTCACGAGGAGGCTGAACGCATTTTTAATGATTGTCACCTTGGTGCCTATGGAGGTTACCTCTCCGGGATGGCCACAGCCCAAAAAATCCTACGTGCCGGCTACTTTTGGCCCTCAATTTTCAAAGATTGCGTCGAGGCTGTCAAAAAATTCCCACCCTGTCAACTCTTTAACAAGAAAACGCACACCCACCCTACTGCGCTACACCCCATTATCACCATCGACCCCTTTGCCAAGTGGGGTATCGATTTCATGCAGTGTAAGCCTACATCAGCCGGGGGGCACAGTTACATCATCGTTGTCGTCGACTACTTCACCAAATGGGCTGAGGCTATGCCTACCTTCCTGAATGATGTTTGTACTGCAGCTCTGTTCCTTTTCAACCATATCATAACTCGTTTTGGTGTACCACGTGCCATTGTCACTGATCATGGTGCACACTTCAAGAACCAGATGACGAGCGAGTTACATGTCAAATTACGTTTTCGCCATGAAAACTCATCCCCTTACTACCCACAGGCCAACGGACAAGTTGAAGCCATCAACAAAGTCCTAAAAACCATGATCCAACGCATGGTAGGGGAAAAAAAAACATCGTGGCATTTACAACTTTTCTCCGCTCTCTGGGCCTATCGCACCTTTGTGAAAACTTCAACTGGATTCACCCCTTTCCAGTTGGTCTATGGAATTGAAGCCGTCCTACCAATCGAGTGTGAGATTCCATCACTCAAACTGAAAGTAGAACTCCTGCCCCATACTTCTGCAGAAGAAGAACGATTCTTATATCTATCCAAATTGGACGAAACACGTCGTGATGCTGCTCTCGCTAATGAGACACATCAGAAACAAATTAAGAGTCAATACGACAAATCCGTCCACCCTCGGACTTTTGCAGAAGAAGACTTAGTCCCCGTTTACGACCAAGCTCACGACAAATTGGGGACAGGAAAGTTAGAACCTCTGTGGCACGGTCCTTACATCGTGAAGCGTGTTCTACATAGAGGTGCCTACGAATTAGTTGATCATGATGGAATTTCCCTAGGAGAGCCCCGAAACGGGCTTTACCTTAAAAAGTACTATGCCTAGATCACCTAGCATATGTACTTTGTACATTATTGTATTTTAGTTTGGTGTGTCTATTTCTTTCGCGTGCTCGAGTCTTTACCGTTTCCACTCATGATTGTGCTTGTGTTTTCATGCACAGATGACGTCTTCCTTTCCTATTTTTTTTGGGTTCGCGGATGGCGCTAGCCAACATACCTGGAACATTGCTTCGGCAACATGGGTTATTTACCAATTTGATGAGGTGGTGAGTTCAGGAGGGATCTGCTTAGGACCAACAACCAACAACATGGCAGAATATCATGCTGTCATCAGACTGTTGACCCAAGCCTCCTCCCTAGGTATCTCTCGTATCATTGTGTACTTAGACTCCCAACTCGTGGTTTATCAACTCAACCGTATCTACGCTATCCGTAGTCCTATCCTGCT
>JZKD02S1672968.1:404654-431964 GCA_000966675.3 Picea glauca | reverse complement strand
AAGGATTGCTTGAGGAGTTTTATCCTTCCATAAGGATTAATATATGGTGTTACCCTACCTGAAGGGTTTTCTCTATTTCTTGTGTTCATTGTTATGGTGAATGGTTTATGGTTTATTCTTGGTATTATTGAAGTATATTTGCAGATCTGGTATAGGTACTTAACAACATACCTGCAACAGTTCCATCTCAACATAAAGTATAAGACAAGGAGCACAAACCGTGGCATTGGCTACCTCGGTTGACCTCTCGTTGTTGCACTCGCCATCGTTCTCCATTCCTGTGGGCATGAGGCATCTGAGTGGCCCCAACTTTATCAATGTGACCCTGAATTCACCACCACCTATCATCTCTTGGGTATAAGCGCAAAGGTCACATATTTTCACATTCAGGATGGATTGTTATGCCATCTGGGCCACCTCTATGTTCCAGCAAGAGAGTGTACAAATCTGATTTGGGAGGCTCACTATAGTAGGATGACAGTACATTTTGGCATGGAAAAATTGTGGTCATTCTACAGAAGCATTTTCATTAGCCAAAACTTCGACAGGACATCGGTAAGTATATCAAATCTTGCACTGCTTGTGCCATTGCCAAGAAAACCATCAAGAAGCAAGGATTATACACCCCTCTACCTACTCCCGAGAGGCCTTGGGAATCCATCTCAATGGATTACATGTCTGGCCTTTTGTCCACCAAGCAAGGAAATGATTTTGTATTTGTGGTGGTTGATCGGTTTTCGAAGATGGCCATTCTCACAGCCTACAAGAAGAGCATCACAACAGAAGATACCAACAAGATCTTCTTCAAACGGGTGTGGGTCCATTTTAGTATACAATAGACCATCATCTCAAATCGGGACAACATGTTCCTCAACACATTTTGGTCGAGCCTCTGGTTAGTGTTGGACACCAAGCTCACTAAATCCATTGCCTTCCACCCCCAAACAGATGTCCAAACTGAGGTCGTCAATCAAATGATTGTGCACATCCTGCGCATGTATAACTCTAAGCATTCACATACATGGAATGAGAGTCTTCCCTATGTTCAACACAGCTACAAGAAGGCTCTGCATATCTCCACAGGCCATAGCCCATTTCAGGTGGGGCTGGGATTCCAACCCTTGGGTCTCATTGATGTTGCACTACCTCTTGCAACCACACAGGAAGAATCTTCCCATGTTCAGTCTAAGGCTGACAAAGCCACCAGATTCATTGAGTGGATTCAGCACATCCTCCAACAAGTCCATGAGATTTTGCAAAAATCCAATGCTAAGTACACAGCGCCATGATCAACACTGGGTACCACACAAGTTTCAGGTGAGATACAAGTTTTGGTTACATTTGTATAAAGAGTGCCTCATAGGGCCCCATCGGAAACTCTGCCCACTTTTCTATGGGACTTACACTATCACCAAAGTTGTGGGTGACAATGATTTTGAGCTCAACACTCCTCCCTTCCTTGGCTTGCACCCAATGTTCAATGTGGGCCTCCTTCGGCCATATTTTCCACCATTATTGGACACCTCATATATCGCAGAACAATTGAAACCAACATAGCTCAACCCTGACTACATGGAACATGCATCCATTGATCATATAGTGGACACACAGGTCAATGGCACTAGGCATCAGAGGATCCAGCTTTATCGGGTCGTCAAGGCAGGGAAACTCCTGCACCAAGGCAAGTGGCTCACCCAGGGCCAAATTCAGTAGAAATGTCCTCACCTAATGGGGGCACTCAATGCAATGGATATCATTTCTTCCTAAGGGGGGAGGACTTATCCAGGTGGATATTGGTGGCCACCCACCTATTCCAACTGGCTCATCTTGACAGTTTTTAGTTCAATTTGTTTCTCTTTAATGATGACATTTCTTTGTAATTGTGGGTTCTGCACTCCTAGGGTTGTCTTGAATCCCTACACAGCATCCAGATGGATATTGTTGGCTGCCCACCTATTCCAATTGGCTTATTTTGGAAGTTTTCATGTTAGTACATATTTTTCTACTTTTGGGACCGTTTTGGGGCTCTAAAGAACGTTTTTTGGGCTTGTCATAGTCATATTGTAGATAGAGTCAGAGTTTGACAACATAATGTGTACT
Source organism: Picea glauca (assembly GCA_000966675.3). NCBI lineage: Eukaryota > Viridiplantae > Streptophyta > Pinopsida > Pinales > Pinaceae > Picea > Picea glauca. The sequence continues at coordinate 429,864 of JZKD02S1672968.1, read as the reverse complement.
TCTTGAAAATACCTTTCCAACGGGCTATCACACGCCTAAAACAGAGATCGTATGCAAAAGTTACAACCCCGAGAAGTTGAGGTACCAATTACCCATCGGGGCCCACATAACTTTTGGCGTTTCATCTCCTAGGGTTAGGTTTTTGGATGTCTATGGTTTTGTCATTCATGAGTAATTTTAAAAAGGCCTCTTGAGCCTCATTGTAATCATTCTTCTCAGATGGATGCACGTAGCCATCACATCTCTTCTCAGAGATAGCTACCACCATTCGAGCAAGTTGTTTTTGAGTTTTGTAGTTTTACAGTTTCAACTTATTTTCTTATTTGAATAGAATTTATTGTTCATTGAATATATGTTGTTGTTCTCTGTATCTCTGTGTTATTGTATTTCACTTGTTATTCATTTCCTTCCGCTCATAAATTCGGATCAATCGGGGTCATCAATTTCTTGAAGGTGGAACCTTAAATTAGGAGAGATGGACATTTTCATCAGTCCACTTGCTTCGTCATTCCTATTAGCCCATTTGACTTTCTTTTCATCATCAGTGGGTTCTTTTTCTTTTCCCAAGGTAATATGGTACATGCCTTTACTTCTTAATAAATCCTACATATGGGATTTCCATTGGAAGTAGTTGGTGTTGGTAAGAAAAAAATCACTAGAAGAAGTCATATTAAATATGTAGATAATATGGATTTAAAAATTGAGACTGATGATATGGATGGAAAGATCTCGAAAAATTAGGCGGTTTTAAAAAAACTGCACTGAAAACGAACTTCAGATGTGAAAGTTATGCCCTTTAAAAAAAAAGGCATAAATGGTAACCAAAGAGCCACGAGGAAAGTAGAAGTTGGTCCACATGGTGATACCCCTCCAAATAACATCACTTTTACAAATAAGTTGTTTTATGAAGTGACCCACTTTTATAAAAAGAAGCGGGGATCACTTTTACAATGAAGTTACTTTATAAAAGAAAGTTGCATGCAAAATAAATAACTTTTAAATAAAATTAAAGTTACTTATAGTGATTCACTCTTATACTTGAAGTGAAATACACTTTACAATGGATGCATGATTTTTTTCAAAAAAGTAACAAAAAAGAGACTTGAACTCAAGATCTCTTACATAATAAGGCAATTTTTAACCAAGTGAGCTAGCAAAACATATTGTATTGTTTAGAAGGAGGATTGGGGTTGTTGTTATTGTTGTTGTTGAATACGACCTTGGAGAGTCTGCTCATAAAAAACTATTTTCACACAATGAAAACATTTTGCTTCTCGATGACAACAAGGGTTAGATCTCAGTTAGCTTACCCAGAAAATGCATTTTTTCCTATCTGTTTTTTTATTTTTCGAGATAGCACGGGGAAAATAGCATACACAAATTTAAAAGAGTAGCAACCCGGAAACAAACAATATAAAACTGAAATAATACTCTGCAAAAATTTAAAAAGGGTATTTGGGGTTTATACCTTCAGATCTGACTGAAATGGTCGCATCTTGGGCAAACAGATACCTTTTCGAGTGAAACGAAAAATGTTCCTGACTGAAACGAGTTCTCCAGATGCAATGGAACAGTCCTCTCAGCCCATAGATTTATGAAAATGACAGAAACCATAGATGAGGCAAATCAGCTTCACGATCTCGATCTACAACGAGAGCGAGTCTTTAAATAAGATCTGATACTATGTTCGACAAGATAGGTATTCCAACATAGGATGAACACCTTCAGTAAGCACTCACACAATCATATCAAAGATCAACACATTGATATTTTGACGTGGTAAAACCCCTACAAGGAAACATCCACGGCCCCAACTAATGCAGCCACTTGGAGCAATTTATTAATGCAAAAGAAAAAGATTACAGAGAAATTTTACAAGAGAGTTTCTCACAATCGATCATCGGCAAATGACCCTCCATGATTTTGAAATAGAGATCATGGACCAATCGGGTGTTAAGTCACGGATCAATGTAGCCCTTAATATCGAGGAGAATATGATTCGTCGGATCAATCTATGTTGGGAACATATCTTGACCGTCAGATTTCCTAACTACAAATGCATAGTAATGCATACTAAAGAAACACACTTTTACCTATTGAAACATTAGACCAATTAGAGATTAACTAACTCCTAGGTGTCTAAATATCCTAAGACAAAACACCGGTGTGAATATTATATGTAAAGCATCGATGCGTATTGTAATCATACATACCATAAAATTTTGAAATGAAAAATACAATAGTATGTTATATCGTTTAAGGAACGATGTTTTTTCACAATTTTTAGCACCAATGATTCAATGTAGTTAATAGGCACCGGTGTGTATAACTCATAAAAACACACCATTTTCTATATTATGGCATGCACCATTTAGTGAGTTCAAAAGAATGTAGAGCATCGATATGTACATATTTTATGTAACACCTATCTAAGTTAACTACAAACTGTGTCAATTTTTTTTTGTTAACTTGTTACTTAATTAGCTATAACATATCGATGGATGTATTCCTAGTTTAATTATGTTAATCACAAGATATTTCCATGTTAGAAGCTTAAAAAAAAATTCAGACTAAAACAATTATGCAAACTATATCTTCAAGTATTCATAAGTAGCGCTCGTAATCAGTATTTTCAATCTGATCTTCTTTGATCATTTAAGGTCTTAGGACTGACATGTTGTTCTGAGATACTTGCAAGATTTATAAATTCCTATAATCAACAACAAACCTAAATAATCAATTAGTGATTAATTAAATTTACAAACTTTCGCAAGTTGTGCAGTAAAATTCTTCAATGTTAACTTGTCTAACTACCGTAAGGTTGCGATGTGATTTCTGACAACTTTGTGAAAGATTGCAAATGAATTCTCTCAACTTTGTGCAAGATTGTGAATGAGTTCCATAAACACTATGAAATATTGTGAATGAGGTTTGTCAACTTTCCTCAAGATTGCAAATGAGTTTCCCCAACTTTTCTCAAGATTGTGAATGAGTTTCGTGAACTTTGTGCAATATTGCAAATGAGTTTCTCCAACTTTGTGCAAGGTGGTGCAATAATATTCATCAGTTATTATAAACATTACTCTCGCATTTAACATTGAAATTTATTTCTATATTTCTCATAATTACCACATTCATAAATATTCATAATTGCAATAAACATTTTGTGAATAACTAAAATTAATAGATAAACTCGTGAGCACTCAAACTAGAAAGTATAATTATAAACACTAATAACAATATTGGAAAGTATAATTATAGACACTAATAACAATAATTATAGCAACATAACCTATATTATATTTCCATCATTTATTGTAGAATATATATATATATATATTCTACAATAAATGATGGAAATATAATATAAGTTATTCGTTGGTTTATAAATATAATATAAGTTATTCGTTGGTTTATATATATATATATATAAACCAACGAAATGTTAATATTATTACATTCATGAATATTCATAATTGCAATAAATATTTTGTAAATAACAAAAATTAATAGAAAAGTTTAAGAGTGTTTAAATGGGAAAGTATAATTATAATATTAATAACAATAATTTATTTATTTTGTAAATAAAAAAGTGGTATTACTTCAAAAGACAAGTGTTATTGTACATATATGTTCTGTATCACAAGCTTGTCACATGTTCCGCGAAACTAGTGGAAACCGAAACATGTGACATACTTTTGTTCTTGCAACCAAAAGTAGAAGCCACCATTTGCTTTGCCAAATAGTTGAAAACCAGATCAAGTGACAGCAGAGAGTTATGGCAGTCCTATCTAAACAAACATAAAAAAACTGAACATACAAACTAGACAGAAAAACTAAACAATAAAAAAGAAAAACTAGATAGTAGTGCCAAAAGGCCACAATGCCTTGCATACAAAATGTTGAGAACTGATAAACCTTAAACATTAAATAAACAACACTAATAACAATAATTATAACAACATAACCTTTCTTATAATTCCATCATTTATTATAAAATGCATATATATTCAACCTTTAAAATTTCACTCAAATATCCAATGTTAATATTATTCACCCATTCAATTGTACCCATTGATCTAAAATGAATTATTATATATAATAACAATAATTATAACAACATACCTTTTCTTATAATTCCATCATTTATTAGTCCCTACCCAACCAAGGGACTATAGCTTTCTGTAAAGAGTCAACTGTCGTTGACTTGTTATTAGTTGGTGCATTTTGTGATATTAATAGGTATGTTTTGGTAAGCCTTTTACACACCTTATCAATGTTTTGGATTACTTTTTATTATTTTCTTTTTAATAAAATTCAAAATCCTTTTTTAAAATTTCAAACAATTTTATTTACATTTTCTGATTAGCCCACATCATATTGATGGGACTAAATAGCCCGGGCAATATTATTTGCCTATTTATTACGTTTTATAATTCATTTAAAAAACGATGAAAACCAAATTATTCCATTGGTTACCTGCTCACACATGTCTTCACCGCCTCAGCTCACAGTTGTCTTCACCGCTTCTACATGCATGGTTACCTCTACTTGCACAGCCTATACATGCACTGCAGTCTTGTATTCCATTCTGCACTCTTCAAAGCCTCTGCTCCTCACCGTCTAGAAATCCAAAGGGAGAGTGTCTCCTCACCTCTGCATTAATAAGGTACTGAACCAGTCCACCTACACGAGCCTACTGATATCTCTTATCGCAACGATATACACAGAGCACACACACCGTTAGGCTATTATGGGCAAAGCGGAAATCAGGTGGGCTGGTAGTTTTTCCACATACTACACAAAATCCAATGAACATAGGTAAGTTCTGCATCCAAAGACTTTGCTTTAATTAGAACTTTGCATGGGATGTATCATATTTGCAGTAGAAAATGTAAATAAATTTAAAATATTTTGGCATGTAGATTAAATGGCATGTTGCATATCTATAATCATTAGCTTATACCACTATCTGATATCAGAGTTGACGTAATTAAGTTATTATATTTGAAAGCATGGCCTAGAATTCTGTAGTCAGGGAGTCTGGCAGGGGACATATACAACCTGGCAGACGTGGTATTTGCGCTTCTTGGCTCTCCCTTCAGCCCAGCAAAGCGAAGTATGACTTCAGAACGGTGAGGCAACAATATGAAATCACATCCTATTTCTTCCAGTCTGGTATGTACTTCGTCTATGGTGGTATGCTTGTACTCTGGATACAGTTCACGCGCCTCCAAATCTTCCTCTCCCAATTCCAAGTTGGTATGGTCGCCCTTAACAAAAATGTTGTGAAAAATCGAGACAGGAATGTTCTGATCTGGACGAGACAGAGCTGCATAGACATAGTTCTCATGTTAAGTATTTAAAATATGCAGTGAATCACAATTCTAAAGAGTAAGCGTAGATGGAAAACGAAGTGATAGATGTTATCTTACTCTCTGTCTCGACTTCCGGCTAAAGTGTTTGTATGTGCCTTCCTTGTAAGCCCTGAATTACAGCTCCATATCAGCCCTGGATTTGAAGTTGACAAACTCAATGTTTTTGTCCTTTTCACTCTAAAACCCTGCAATTTTAATCTTTTGATGCTAGGCACTTGAGGGGTCAGAATTGGGGGCAGCCGCAACCCCTTCTGAGTTTTTTTTCTACAGAATTTCTTCTCGTTTAGACTTTCGTATCTGCACCATGTTCTTCTCTATCTTGCGAAGGGCCTCAATTATATCGACTACCACTTTGTAACGTTTCTTCCGGACATCGACTTTGGAATCGGGTCTGAGAGACATTTTTCTCTCAAAAAAAAAGGAGTGCCTCAAAATTGATAAGGATAACATCGCAGCTTTGATACCTGAAAACTGGGGCTTGTGCTCAATTTTATTAAGGGTCTCCAGAACCTGTATTGTGCTTGGACTGGGTTAGAGATCAGTTACCAGGTTTTCAGTTTCCTTTTCGTTCATGGAGGTCTGCCCTCCCTCATTCACAGGTGGATGAAATTATTGTGTTTATGGACGTGTGTCTATTTTATGGACATGTTTTTTTTAAATACGGTGACCACCTAGCATTGAAAAGTTGTCTCAACTTAGAGAATATTTATAAATAATTCTATTTTACTAAAAGTTGTTTTTTCCACTGCCGGGCAATCCCGTCGTCCGATGTAGGATTGCAAGAGTGATTTACATCTGCGAATATAGAAGATACCATTTCTGCTCCCTGGCTCGATTTTGTAGAGTAGAATAGAAGCAGTAGCTGCACATTTTGAAAAGTCTAAAATATCTTCTACCTTTGACCTCCATGATACCTAAGAATCTTGGTGTTCGATGTTATTTTGCATAGTTCTCAACATACATGCATAGTTCGGAAGCAAGTATTAGGAGAAATTTTTAGTTCGATTCAGTGCTGAGGATGCCTCTATTTGTCTAAAATTAAAATATTTGAATCTCTTTGTGTGTAGTATAGTGTTTGTCGGCGTAATGTACGCATTTTGAGAATGTTTTGGAATCTTCATTCGAAGCTTATCCTATCCTTATCTTCATCGTCGTAATTGGTTTTCCTTTCTGTTAGGTCCAGTTCCCAGTGCCCACACGCTATATCGAGGTAAATGTGCATAGAATCGCCAACCGGACACAATATTAATATAATACCGGGTGTCGGACGTGGTGCGTGAGTCTTCCCCGTGACATTGTTATGTTCCTAATCCTATTTAGGACTGCTACCTTCTAATTGGGTTTGATGGTTTTCTCTATGTCGTGGCTACAAGTCCCATTTCCTTCATAGGATTAGTAGGCCAAACGAATGTACATATGCTCGGAATCATAAAAAGGGAGTTTTGGGGGTTGTGGGGATTCGGTTGTTTGATTCAGAAATTTCTTCTGCTTAGAGCGAACAAATTGGTTTTATCCTCAGAGATTTGGGAGCAATAGCAGCCTGATTGTGTGCTTCTTATGTAGGAATTCAAGTTCATTGTGGATTTTTGCTGTCATTCTAAAGATCTTCCCTTTTCCTGATGGATCCATCAAGATCCGATGCATAGTGTACAGTAGCCATGTCAACCCTGCTATTTTTGGCAGAGTCTTGCGGTTTTAAAAGAATAAATCAAGGGCCTAGATAGATGCTTTTTCACTTTAGAAACTCATCTTAAAACCTACGAATCAAAGAGGAATGAAGCACTTCAAGCAACAGGACCAAGAAACAGGCTTAATTCGTCTTAGCACCTTGTTATTGGGCATTGTTTAGAGCTTTAACAATTAGTAGCATTGTCTCATGAATTCCGATGTAAGAAGCACACAATGAGGCGGCAAGTTTATTGTTGAGCCAGTGTCACTGCTTCTAACAGAGAAACCATGCAATTCTCAATGGCTTTATGGTTTGGTTTTTTTAACATGCATAGAGGCGAGTGGTAGCATGCTTTTCAGTCCCATAGAGTTTTTTTCTAGAAGATTTAAACCAACAATCTTCCTTTTAAGAGCACTGGGATGAAATTATTGGAACGCCTTGCTCTTTTTTTTTACTTATAGGGTGTCCAGCTTAGACAATGGTGCAATTGATTTTTGTATGTCCACACCACTTAGTTCCTCGGACATAACTTTATGAGTCGCCATGAGAAAACAATATGATCTATGAGCCCACTAAAGTATATTTATACAGGCTTAAAAGCTCCTCTTCGTGTTTGCATACATTTGGTGATTGGTGGGATAACATCAATCTTGGAGAGCAAGATAAAGCCAGAGATGAAGTTCAATTCTTGCACGTAAGAGAAAGTCATAGACGTAGAGAAGAATCTTAGCTTCATGTTAAATTTAATGAATTGATACACCATTCTCGGTCCATGGATATAGTGAAGTGGTCCCCCAAGTCCCATGACAGGACATATAGCTATAATCACCCTTTATTTTTATCATGATGTCCTCCACGCGATATATCACAGAAAATTCAATAAAAAAAAATCTTTGACCGAGGCAGAGAGGAATAAGAGATACTCAGATACTCACGCTCCGTGCCATGAAGAGTAATCATGGTATCTATTCATCGTTCATGTTTCACAGCAAGTAGGTCAGTGGAAATTAATAGTGCTTATTTATTATTCACTTGATGTGATTGATAAATTTAAGCCCCATGACACTGGCAATACTGACACTGATATGAGATTAGGTGGGCGTTTGTTGTTTAAACCGAGCCTCTCCTAATATAAATATATTAAACTCTCGTTATCGTTGGAGACCCCGCTCACAATCTGTGAATCGTGCTTCGGCATTACATGTAACACATTATTGCACACGGTTATGTTTTCTATCTTACAGCTTTCAAGAATTATAGCAATTCTAAGCTCCAGAATAATTCAGTCTGCTATGGCAGTCATTCATGAACTTTTCTTAATATATAAAATTTCCTTCTCTTCAGCCTGTAGTGGAACGTGATAACGGTAGTTGAACGTCTTATCCATCGTGACACTTTAACCTCTTCCCTATAAAACTTCAACCATATTTATTTATAAAAATCACATTTAGAAAAACAATATATTCATTTACTAAACTTTTCTAATTAATAAAAAAAATAAACATCTTGTCCCTGGATTATTAGATCATTCTCGATTATGGACGTGCTCATGAATAAGATAAAACTACATTAAAGTATATCCGATCAACATTATTTTTACATAACAAATCAAATTATGAATAACGCGTTTATCTTAACTCTACTATTTCGACTTTCTTCTGAGAACACTTTCTATATTTAGATGTAGCAGCAAACGAGTGCACTATTTCTTTTTAAAAAATTGAAATAGAATTGGTTCACATCTTAGATGGATATCTGAGGGCATTCGTATTTTACAAATGTCATATCCAAAGTCGAATTATAATCATAAAAAATGGTAAATAATAAATGTTGTATAAACTGAAATATTTAATGTTATATTTGGAATTTTTAAATTTAAATATATAATAGTTATAGTATTTATTACTTAATGTCCATATTAATTAGGATTACAATTAAAGTATGTTTTTTCTGATTATTTTATTATTAATTTTTTAAATTTATAATTATTTATAAGTATATTTTCACGGTATAAAAAAGTGAAAAAAAAAAAATGTGCATAAATACATATTTAAAGTTTCAAATTTATTTTATTAATTAAAATTACTTTTAGTATGAGTTTATTTAGAATGATTTATTTTATTAATTAAAATTACTTTGTGAAAATTTGTAATTTAATTAACTTTTAAATGAGTTTTATTAATTTATAATTTAAATGAGTTTTATTACTTATAAATTTACAAGCTAACAAAAGTTAACAAATACTTAGTTTTCTTATTATACTTGGTTTTCTTATTTAATGTTTTTTAAAATATAAAATGAATGTTTGATTCTATTTATTAGAGTTTTTAGATATAACTAGCATTCAATTAATTTATACCTCAATAATTTATACTCAATTCTGTTTCGGTTAATTAAAGTTTTTAACTAATATGTATATCAAATCTTCTTTTGTTATTTACTATATAATTTATATTTTTAATATTAAATATATATAATTACATTTTCTTGTAAAACTTTTAAAAAAATGTTAAAAATCCCTTCCATGATCAATCCAATACTATCCGATCTTAAGTAGGGACTACTTATCCGCTTGTTATAAAATGCATGTATATTCAACCTTTAAAATTTCACTCAAATATACAATGTTAATATTATTCACCCATTCAATTGGACCCATTTATCTAAAACGTTATTATATATATACAATTAATAGTTTCTCAAGTTTTCTCACATTAATAGAAGATTATCTCATATAATAATAATATAATTCATTGCTAGATGGTGTGAAGGTGAGCTCTATAACTAGAAGTTAACCCTAGCGTGTCGTTTCTCCAGCGGCCCGTCTTGTGGTCGATTGATGCGTGCTCTGACGCTAGAGCACTGACTACCCAATACCCTGTGTGACAGGTTTCGGACCACAAGACCCCGACACATTCCGTAATGAGCTTCGGTGAGGGGGGGAAACCCCCCTCGTACTGCGACATGGCCGCCAGCGACAAATCCGGCTCCCGTGCTAAGAGACCGGCCTTCGAACCACCGGAGCATATGAGGAAACAACTCTTTACCGAGGAGCAAAGTAGTAACAAGGAAATGGAACTTGACCCCAACACATCACACCAACAAGCGTCCAAAAACTGGCTGCCAGGTAAGTGTATCCCCCAACTGGAAAAACCTCCTCTGTATCATATTAAATCGACTAGGGTGGGGGAACACACCCAGTTCATGATGGAACACGCCCTGATAGGCAAATTCCTGGGCCTCTGGCCAACTGAGAGAGATCTCACTCGATGGATTAAGGAATAGTGGAACCCTAAAGGAGACTATGAGGTCCAGCTCAGCTCCAAGGGTTTTTTCACAATCATTCTTTATAACATCGAAGACAAAGACAGAATATTTGATAACGGGCCATATTTCTACAACTCAGCGGGTTTATTTCTTAGATTCTGGACCGATAGATTCAACCCCGAACAAGAAGACTTCACAAGAGCTCCGGTCTGGATTAGGCTGTACTCCTTGCCACAAGAATTCTGGTTGGAAGAAATACTCATGGGCATAGGAAACACGGTGGGACAGTACGTCAAAACTTCAGAAGCCACAAGATTAAGAAAGTACACTTCATATGCCCGTATCTGCATCTACATGGACATATCGAAAGCTCTGCCGGGATCCATCACACTGGAATACCAGGATGACGATTGGAGCCAAACCATTGATTATGAACACATAGCCTTCCGCTGTTGGAAATGCCACGAGCACGGTCACCTATTCAGAGATTGTCCCTTGAACGCCACAGCACCCAAACCCTCTGAAGCTAAGAAGAAAGACGGATTCACCAGTGCCACAGGCAGGCGAAAGACTCCCTCAAAAAAGCAGAACCAGAAATCGGCTCCAAAGGACCCATCTAAGAACTCTTTTGATGCCCTGAGCCAGCAACCGACAGAGAAGGACGCACAAAACCCCCTCCAAGCACTAGCGCAAGAGAAAGGCAAAAGCCCTGAAGAGCCACACGCCTCTCATACAAAGGGTACCACACATTCTACACTCTCTGGTAGGGAGGAAGACACCAATATGCTCATGGACGAAATGGATCTGGAAGAGATCGATTTAGAAAAACTAGAAGAAGCACTTAACCAAAAAGATTTACAGCACTTACCAGTAGAACAGCTCAGGAAAGTGCACAAAGTGTTTACTAACACATCTGCGGGCTCCACAGCTAGGATGGGTATTGCGACAGATCCCAATCACGAGCCCAAAAAACACACTAAGGAAAACAAAAGGCGTGGTCGCAAACCAGCCCAGCAACTCATCAAGGAAGCAGGGCACCTGATGATTAACTCTGGTCAGATACAGAGGCTCTCGAAGGGATACCTCCACCCCCCTCCACCATCCTCATGATGAAGATAATCTCTTGGAACATTAGAGGTCTTAATGGAAGGTCCAAACAACAGATCCTTCGAGAATGTATTAAAACAGAGAATCCAGATATCCTACTATTGCAAGAAACCAAATGTGCAGGTAGGGAGGCAGAAGATATTCTTCGAAACAGCTGGAGAAATGGGGATTTCCTCTTCCAGGACTCAGTGGGTGCTTCGGGGGGTTTGGCCACTCTCTGGAACCCACAAACGGTCACTCTGCTTCATCCCTTCTCCACCAGAGATACCTTAACAACTCTCTTCAAAGATACTGCCTCCTCAAAGGAAGGAGTAATAACAAATGTTTATGGACCGCAGTCCATTCAAGACAAGGAAAGATTTATACAATCTCTTCATTACATTCAAACACTAATACAATCACCGAACTGGATAATTGGAGGTGACTTCAATATGATCTTAACGCTTGAAGAAAAAGCAGGTGGATCAAAGCGTCTGGAGCAGGACAGCGGAATGTTCATTACCCTAATAGAACAACTAAACATGGTTGACATAGAAACTAGGAATGGAATCTTTACATGGTCCAATAAGAGAACAGGACACCATCATGTAGCTTGTAGGCTGGACCGCTTTTTAACGACCGAGGCCTTACTTGAAAGTGAACCGGCAGTGGAAGCAAACATTATGCCAAAAACAGGGTCGGATCACTGGCCCATAGTCTTCAGCATGGACCCGGGATTCCTCCCTAGGCCCAAGCCATTCCGTTTTGAAAAGTTCTCGCTCTCCCACCCAGATTTTCATCAGCTAGCTCACACCTGGTGGGCCTAGGCCGAAATAGAGCATGGCACTCACATGTACAAGTTTCAGCAGCGCCTCAAAAACTTCAAACTGCATCTTAAGAAATGGAACAAATCCACCTTTGGAGACATCTTCCTCAGGAAAAAGGAAATTGAATGTCAACTTGAAGAGCTCCAGCGAACTTTCATAGCAGGATCCCGTCCACAGGACTTGGCGCTGGAAGAGGATCGATTAAAGAAGGACCTAGAAACCTGTAGAGAGCAAGAAGAAATCCTATGGAGACAAAAATCCAGGATACAATGGCTTAAGGAGGGGGAACGCAACACAAAATTCTTTCACAGGGCGATGACACACCGCAGATACATTAATCGCATTTCCCATCTGGAGGACGAGCAAGGAGCTCCAATTAGAGAACATGACTAAATAGCGGCGAGGCTCAACTCCTTCTACCAAGATCTCCTCACAGAGAGCAATATAGACAGGAAGGAGGCTATTCAAAAAGTTACTCAGCACATACCACGGCTAATTACTTTGGAGCAGAACACTGCTTTGATGAGACCTGTTACTCAGTCGGAGGTAGATTTGGCTGTTAAGGACATGCCCACCGGAAAAGCTCCAGGCCCTGATGGTTTTACCACAGACTTCTTCCAACATTGTTGGGACATGATCAAGGAAGACGTTTGGCTGGCAGTAGAAGAATCCAGATCATCTGGGCAAGTTCTTTCTTCCTTAAATGCAACCTTCATCACTCTTATCCCCAAGGAGGAAAGGGCAACCAACCCGAAGCAGTTTCGAGAAATCTCCCTATGCAACGTCATATACAAAATACTCACAAAGATTATTGCCAATCGCCTTAAACCGCTCCTGCCTTTTATCATCTCTAATGAGCAGACTGGATATGTGGAAGGGAGACAAATTATGGACARYKTCMTTCTTKYYAATGAGGTTATTCACACCTTAAAGACGAGCAAAACGCCAGGTATGCTCATTAAACTCGATCTCTCAAAAGCCTTTGATAGGTTAAGCTGGCAATATTTGAGGTCAGTTCTGGAAGCCTTTGGCTTCTCAACTCAATGGGTCGATTGGATTCTCAAGCTCACCTCCTCTTCCTTTTTCTCAATCCTTGTTAATGGCTCACCCTCCCATCCTTTTCGTCCTACCAGAGGCATTAGGCAAGGCGACCCTCTCTCCCCTTTCCTCTTTGTAATTATGGCGGAAGGCCTAGGGCGATATCTAAAGACGACGGTTCTTGAAGGCACGCTTGTTGGGCTGCCAATCCATAATCTTCATCCGACGCCCTCGCACAGTCAGTTTGTTGATGACACTCTTCTTATGAGCACTCCCACGGTCAGAGAGGCCACCAAGCTCAACTCAATCCTCTCTGACTTCTCAGATGCGTCCGACATGCTGCTCAATCTGGACAAATCCAAACTTTACTTTTTCAACACGCCAGTCTCGGTTCAGACTCATCTATCTAGGCTACTAGGTATCGCCAGAAGCTCCCTCCCTACCACTTACTTAGGAATCCCCCTAACAGGTGAGTCAGCGAGATCTATCTCTTGGGACAACCTGCTCTTATCCATAGCTAATAGGTTGAACAGCTGGACTTTCAGACCCTTGAACATAGTGGCTAGAGTAGTTTTGCTCAAATCAGTCCTGCAAGCACTACCAACTTACCTTTTTACTGCTCTAGCTGCGCCCATCTCGGTCATCAAAGCCATCCGAAGTCTCCAGCGTAACTTTCTATGGAAGGGACACCTCAACAACAAGAAATGGGCACTTGTTGGCTGGGATAAAGTTTGCAAACCAAAAAAATTTGGAGGTCTGGGGCTTCGTGACCCGGGGAAAATGAACCAGGTCATGGGAGCCAAGATGTGGTGGAGGTGGCTGCAACATCCCCATGAACTCTGGGCGCAACTCTGGAAGCAAAAGTATGCACCAACCGTGCAACATGACCAACTAATCAGACTTAATGAACAAAGGCAAGGGTCCAATATTTTGAATACCGCTTGGCGAAATCGATCCCTTATACAGCAACATGCCTTCTGGGAAATAAGAAATGGTGAAAGCGCAATATTCTGGCAGGACTCTTGGCAACAACTACCTCCTCTTGCTGAAGCGGAAAGCCTCCAACCTCTTAAGCTCAAACTTCAGCAGCAAGTTCTCAAAAGGGTCAAAGACTTTTGGCTACCAACTCAAGCAAGGTTGGACTGGAGACAATGGAAACTAAGCAAAACAGAGCTTCAGATTTAGGAGGATTTTGACCTGCTACCGTGGCAGGAATGCTTGTCACACAGGAAAAATCCACTTAAAGAAGGTGCGGATTTAATCCGCTGGGGGCACTCCAACTCAGGTACTTTCTCGGTCAAAGAAGCTTATCACCTTCTTCTGAATCTCCCAAGTCAAGCACCCGAGCCAATCTGGAGCAGGGTCTGGCAACCTTTTTTCTGGCCCAAGGTCTCCCTTTTCCTTTGGCTCACGGCCCAAAACCGCATCCTCACTTGGGACAATCTCCTTAAGAGGGGCTTCACTGGCCCTTCCAGATGCCCACTTTGCCATCAAAATGAGGAAACCATGGAACACCTCCTCAACATGTGCCATTACAGTCAGCGGATATGGGATTGGGGAGCTACAGCTATGCGACGCTCCCAACGGAATCGTGGTAGTATACAGGACACCCTGGTCAACTGGGAAACATTCTCTTTCCAAAACCCAATACTCCAACGCATCTGGCAGCTGCTCCCGGGCTTCACACTTTGGGCAATCTGGAAAGAAAGAAACCAGAGGATTTTCAACTCCAAACCGTCCCCCTCTTCCAACACATGGGAGACAATAAAGCGGTTCATCCGTGAAACCATTCTTAGCAAGGCTTGGACTCAAGAAGATAATCAGTGCAAGATTGAGGAGAAGCCTATTCTTGAGGGCTGGAACCTCTGCCGCTGCATGCAAACTTAGGGAAAGGCCAACAGGAAAAAGGATAGTAGTCCCTCGGTTTGGTCCCCTCCCCCCTCTGGCTTCATCAAGCTCAACTTCAATGGAGCCTCTAGAGGAAACCCTGTGCCAGCGGGCTACGGAGCTTTCCTACGGAACCATGTAGGCCAAATCATCCACCTGGTTGTGGGTTTTTTGGGCGAAAATACGAATAATGTGGCTGAGCTCGCAAGCCTCCTAAGAGGCCTTTAGATTGCGGTCCAACACCAGTATCACTGGCTGATCATTGAAGGCGACTCTCAAGTAATAATTCAACTTATTACGAAAATCCTTCATGGTAAGCCTCCTGGGCGGATTTCCCCTAGCTGGAGACTCTCCGGGCTTCTGGAGGACTTTGGTGAGTTCATCCATCCCAACTTAACTCTCATACCCTCTCACATAAAGCGTGAAGCCAATAAGGTTGCGGACCACCTGGCCAACACAGGAATTGATTCAAAGGCAGATCTCATCTACTGGCAGGCTAACATTTCTGAAGAGACATCCCTCTCTTCGCGATGCAAAGACCTCGCTAGCAGAGACTTTCCAGCCCCGGATGGGGTGACACGACATGCAGAGTCAGTGACACATGGACGCGCACTAAGAGTGGCTTTAAGTGCTGGTTTAACTGCGGATGGCAGCCACCCACGCATTAGCATTAACAATGGGGGTAGGCCATCGCAGGGATCATACGACGGCGAGGCTCCCTCGCGTGACCATTTACTCCTCCTGCGAGTTCAGACCGGTCATGGATTCGGAAGGACATATTTCAATGGAGAATAGTTATGAGTTATATTATGAGCCAGGACAGAGCGAGTTTTCTATGTCATTCGCTCGACCGCTCATCATTTCTTCTATGCACTTTGGTGAGGCCTTCCAGGGCTCTGTGTTCTCGGGCAAAACCCATCTGAGAAGGTTTGTTTGGGATTTTCACTTGTTGCTGCTCTTGTTCGGGACCTTCAAACTTGCGTTGTTTTTTCTTGGAGACTGCATTCACGACCCGGTTTCAATGGTTCGCGAACGTGTCAGGTCTCGTCGGGGCTCGGCATGGGACGCTCACAGGGCGCAGCGCCACAGAAAGAAGTAGCTAGAACGTGCTCTCTCTTTGGCGTCCTCAATTCTTCGCAAAAAGTCTCGGGAAGAGCGGCGAAGGCTGCTCGGCACCATTATTGAGCCGAAGGCTGGCTGCAGCAGGGACGGTCTTATTTCTAATTTGAGTAATGTGAGGGATGCCGAGCACGAGGTTGAGCTGCCCACTTGCATAGTGGAGGAGGACCCATCCATTGGAGACTTGCCATGCTTCGAAGCGCCCCAAGCCATGGAGTGCTCCGTTCGCGCATTGATTAGCGAAGATGACGTCCCAGGCTGCATCATTGAAGAAATTCCCTGGCCGGGAGACTTGCCATCGTCTCACGCTGAGAAGACTACGGACAATGAGCCTCGAGCGGAGCAGAGAAAGGAAGCGGCAGACTTGGAGGAGGAAATGGATTCGGGGACTGCCCCTCGCAGCGGCTCGGGTGGCGAAATGCATGGTTTTCTTCTTAGTGACGAACACCTTGCCTTGGTCTTCGAACTACGTAGCCACCTGGCGGACATGGAACTCAGGACGCTCCTCATGAGCCAGCGTTTAGACATTCTCCTCGGCACGTTCTCCGGAGCTCCAACTCAGCATAAGTGTCCCCTGTGCGCGCAGGAGTTTGCTATTCCAGCGAGGTACACTTGGCAGACGGGTGAAGGTGACGGCGCAACGGGTGATTAGGTTTTACTATTTCCTGACTTTTGTTTACTGCTTTTCTGTTTCATGCACTCTTGGACCATTGGCACCTGTCCTGGTTTCCTTCGGGCAGGACAGGGGCTTCTCAACTATATGTATTATTGCTAAAACTGCTATCAGCCCCTCAGTTATACTGGTTTCCGGATACCGGCAGTATTTTTGGTGGTTTTTAGCCATGACTCTGTATTTTTGTCTAAAGTTTTGTGCTTATCTAATATAGAAGGTACTACCCTCTCTTTTTTATTTAAAAAAAAAAATTAATATAATTCATTGGAGGTACACTTACAATTTATGCTATGTATAGATATTCAATAGGTTATTAAATATCATAATTCTTTCAAAATAGTTATAGAATTAATTAAAATATATTACTTTGTTATAGTTTAAATGTTTTATGAAAATGTTTTTTTTGGTGATTTTGTTTTAAGATTTTTATTAAAATTTGGTAAGAAATTGTTACATCTTTAAATTTGAGTGATTATTTTTATATAATCAAAATACTTCAACATTTTAAATCCATTTCTATATTTATAAATGGATTTTAAACAACAAAAAAAAACAATAATTTCATACACTAGATTCCAACAAAAATAACCATTTAATAAAATAATCAAACACCACCTATTACGACCCTCTAATGCGTTAAAATATATTTTACAATGTGGAGTTCTCAATTGATCCAATCCATTTAGTAAAATAGTCAAACAACACCTATTACGACCCTCTAATACGCTCAAATATATTGGTATATAGATTACGATGTGGATTTCTCACTTGATCCAACTGATATTAAAATGACGCCGGAATTAATATCCAATTGATATTAAAATGACGCCAGAATTAATATGCATGCATTTTTCTTTAGTACTGCATTTAAGCCACGTGTAAAACTTGAATGTACTAAGGTTATACTATATGCGTCTTAACACTTAATTGAGGGAGATTTAAGTTTTAGTGTTAGCATCCTTAAGTTGAGTTGTGGTTTAGTGGTTTATCGGTTGGAGTTCCTTATCATTGGTACAAGGAGTTTTTCATCATTGGTTTATGATTTAATTGTTTTTTATCATCGTCCACATGTACGTTGAAGGGTGTAAACATAGAGTCATACTATAAACTTTTTACATAATGCAAAATGAATGTTGTGATTTTTTTAGGATATTTGTTTGAAATTTGGTAGGAAATTTTAAGATATTTATTCGAAATTTGGTTAAATCTAGAGATTTAAGTGATTATTTTTGTATAATCTTTTTCAAGGATTTTTCAACATAATAAATCTATTTTTACATTTAGAAATAAATTTTAAATAACATAAAATAATAATTTTGTACATATTTATGTCACCCAAATTTAAAAAAAATAAAAATAAAAAAATAAAAATTATTTTAAACAACGTATTTTTTATTATGAAAAAAATCAACAGGTGACGTTATGCAAAGCAACACCGCTAGGGCTCATGCAAAGCAACACCGCTAGGGCTCATAATTCCAGAACTAGGGTAGGCTATGAAAGCTATGTGACTGAATGCTCCTTATTATGGTTTTGGTACAGAAAATGAAAGAAAGGTTTCATAGTGACTCAAGTTTGACGATGAAGAAGGGCTTACGGGGTCATGTTTCTTATCATTATGATTCGGAAGATGGTAATGGTATAGGTTTCCTTCTTGATCATTGTAAATTAAATTCGAACTCAATATTTCGATATTAAAAGTGGATTTTCCATTTATTTCACCATAGGCAAGGTTATGTATTCCCACAAATTGATGTTGATTTGCAAATAAAAAAAATATCATTAATAACAAATTTAAGTACACAAATATATAGAATTTTAATAAGAATTTAATGTTACATCAATGTAAAATTTTATTTATATGTAGCAATATGTATGTATACCATTCCTTGTTGTTTTAAAGATGAAAACATAAATTCAGAGGTTAAACTAATTTACCATCATTGGTGAATTTGATTACCGAAGACTTCGCGTCATTTCTCTGAACTATGCCTCAACTTTATTGATCTTTGCATTAACTTTACCAATTTCTACATCAGCTTTGTTGAAGCTTGTCGATTGTTGAATTGACCCACAGGTTAACCACCCCGCAAATACATGTGAATACTCTTCTTCCCCAAGGTCCCCTGAGCTACAAATAGATAATACCACTAGCAAGTATTTGAAGATCGAGCTCACAAGCTTAGAGGCTTTCAGTTAAAATATGAGAAAACAACACACTCTGAGGCTACGATCACTTCTATTATTCAATGAAGATTCATTACATCATTATATAGGAAAAGACTTTATTGAGTCGGTTACATGCAAACCACATACAACTAGACTCTACAAACAACAAACTATGAACTCACTCTTAGAATTAATGCTTACAACTCACTCTTACTCCATTATTTCCAAGTCTCCCCCCTAATGGAGAATGGATTGACTTATACACCTAACATCTCCCTAAACAACTCAAACTTAATCTTTCCAAGAGGTTTAGTGAAAATATCAACAACATTTTCACTAGTATTACAATACATAAGAGCTATTTCATTTGACTGCAACTTTTCTCTAACAAAATGAAACTGAGCATCAACATGCTTTGTCCTTGCATGATAAATAAGATTTTTCGCCAGATTGATTGAACTTTGATTATCACAATTGATCATTGTAGGTTCCTTTTGTTCTTCTGCAACATCTTGAAGAAGTCTTCTTAACCAAACAACTTCACAAGTTGCTGCACACAAGGCTTTATATTCTGGTTCAGTAGAAGACAAAGATACAGAAGGTTGTTTTTTACTGCTCCATGAAACAACCCCAGATCCAATGCCAAATGCATATCCAGTGGTTGATCTTCGATCATCCGGATTACCAGCCCAATCAGAATCTAAATAACCTGACAACTCAACATCAAATGCATCAGTATATTTAATACCATAATCAAGTGTTCCTTTTAGATACCTAAGTACTGCCTTTGCTGCATTCCAATGGCTTTCATGAGGTTTCTCCATGAACTGACTTAACACACTCACAGAATATGAAATATCAGGTCTGGTTGTGGTGAGATAATTCAAACTACCCACCATCTGTCTATACATAGTGCCATTTACCTCCTTCGAACCATCATCACAATAAATTTTCACATTCCGTTGCATGGGAACAATAGAAGACTTACATTGATCCATTTTAAATCTCTTAAGTACTTCTCTGACATACTTACTCTGACAAACAAATGTTTGGCCTACATTTCTCCAAACTTCAAGACCTAGGCAGTAATGTAACTCACCAAGATCTTTCATTTCAAAAACTTTTGACAACTGCACCTTGATTCGATCAATTAATTTCTTTGCATTTCCTGTAATTATCAAATCATCAACATATAAAGAAATCAATACTATGCTCATCAAATTTGGTATACAGATTTGGATCACTCTTGCTCCTCATAAAACCCTGTTGAAAAAAGAAAGAGTCTACCTTCTCATACCATGACCTAGGTGCTTGTTTTAGTCCATACAATGCTTTCTTTAACTTACACACTAAGTGTTCTTGCCCCTTTTCCACAAACCCTTCAGGTTGAGTAAGGTAAACCTCTTCCTTTAACTCTCCATTAAAAAATGCAGATTTAACATCTAACTAGTGTAACTTCCAATGGTACTTTGTAGCTAAAACAATTAACATTCTGATAGTATTCAATTTAGCTACTGGTGCAAATGTTTCAGCATAATCAATACCTTTTGTTTATGAATACCA
This sequence comes from Picea glauca, assembly GCA_000966675.3. Classification (NCBI taxonomy): domain Eukaryota; kingdom Viridiplantae; phylum Streptophyta; class Pinopsida; order Pinales; family Pinaceae; genus Picea; species Picea glauca. The sequence goes on along the minus strand of JZKD02S1672968.1, from coordinate 409,188 downwards.
CTTTGCAACCAATCTATCCCTATACTTATCTATACTACCATCTGATTTAAACTTGGGTTTGTATATCCATTTGCATCCAATGGGCTTCTTATGTTTAGGCAATTCAGTCAATTCTCAAGTATTTTTTTTCATTACAGATTCATATTCTTCCTCCATTTCATTTCTCCATTCATCATGTTCATTAGCTTCATCAAAACTCATGGGTTCTATGACATTTGAAACGATACTCATTAGGGCATAGTCTTTATACCTCTCAGGAAGCCGAATCTGCCGTGAAGATATTCTCAACTGATTATCTTCCTCCCCACTTTGTGAAGATATTTCTTCGCCTCTAGGTGAATTGTGACTCCTTGAATTGTCCATATTGTTGAGTCCTTGTTGTTGTTGTTGTTGTTTCTACTATCGTTGCGGTTGTGACTGCTGCTGCTGTGGTGGATGATGTTGTTGTTGATTCTCTTCTCTAAATCCTTCATCAAGAAGTCTATGCCATTCCTCATGACTGTTGTCATCATGATTTCCTACTTCCTACTCATGGAAAAGTACATCTCTACCTGCAAATACTTTGTGAGTAGCAGGATCAAACAGTTTGTATGCTTTAAATTCAGAATAGTACCCAATGAAAATACATTTAATGGCTTTAACATCCAATTCCCTCTTATTCTTCTTTGGAATATGAGAAAAATCCTTACACCCAAATACTTTCAAATTATGAAATATAGGTTTGGAACCATACAAGGCTTTGAAAGGAATAACATTAGTAGGACACCTTGTTGGATTTCTATTCTTTAAATAAGCTGCAGTGTTTATGGCTTCAACCCAAAATGCATTTGAGAGATTCTTACCTTTAATCATACTGCGTGCACACTCTACCAGAGTTTTGTTTTTCCTTTCAGCGACTCTGTTTTGCTGTGGAGTGTGAGGTATTGTAAATTGTTGTACTATTCCATGATCTTTGCAATATTTGTTGAAGTCCCCTGATTTATACTCTCCCTCTTGATCTGAACGGAGGATTTTAATGGATTTTCCTGTCTGCTTTTCCACCATGGTTTTGAATTCCTTAAAGACTCGAAAACATCACTTTTTCTTCTAAGGAAGTAAACCCATGTGTATCTCGTGCAATCATCAATAAATAACATAAAGTAAAATGCACCTCCTAAAGACCTAGTCTGCATAGGCCCGCAAACATCAGTATGCACAAGATCTAACACATCTATCTTTTTCTTATCAGGATTAGAGGGGAATTCATCTCTGTGCATCTTTCCTAATGCACATCCATCACAAGAAACCTTCTCATTCTTTAACATGGGAAGTCCTTCAACCATATTTTTTTTCTATAATAACAATAAATCAGGATGATTGATGTGGCCATACCTTTGATACCAAATAATCTCTGTTGGCATAGTTGCAGAAGTCAGTGTGTGATGTGCTTTGCTGGTAACATCAAGTTTGTATAGGCCTCCTTCTCTGAATCCCGTTGCAACAGTTTGGAAGTGGTCCAGAAGATCCTTCACTATGCAATAATTCTTGAAGAATTCAACCTTCAAGTTTTGATCTGTAATGGTGGACACAAAGATCAAATTTATCTTTATTCCTGGCACATACACTACATTCTAAATATGACGAATAGTACCATTCGACAATGTCACAGGAATGTCTCCATATCCCTTGATCTAATGAGTGCGGTCATCTCCAAGATATATGCTCGCACTATTCTGTGTTTCTTTAAAATTAACATACCAGTTCTTATTACAAGTCATATGTATTGATGCTCCGGAATCCATAAACCAGGCATAAGAATCATTTGTTTCAATAGATAAAGCAACATTAGACACAGACATCCTAAGATCTCGTGATTCAAAATTTGGGGGTTCATCAATATCATCACTAGCAATAAATAATCTGAGATCTTGATTTGAAGATTTTTCTGCATAATGACCTGAATGTGTTCTAGGTTTATTCCTAGCCTCATCACTCTTCTTCTTATGACAGCCTTTAATAATATGTCTAGGTTGACCACAATAAAAACAACTCTTTGACTCATTCCTGTCAGATTGCATACCTTGATTTGGAGATTGTCTTCTCTTCGATGAACTGCCTCTCTACCATGAACCACCTCTCTGCCATGAACTGCCTCCTCTGCCTCTTTCTCTTGATCTCTCTCTCGCAGATCTTTTATTTGACCACAGTGCCAAATCTTTATTCTGAGGCTTTAGATTCACGCGCCTCTCTTCCTCTTGTAGAAAAATACCTGTCAATTCTTCAAACGTAGGAGGTTTCTCCCTTGTTACGAGACCTGTTATGAACATATGATAATCTTCTAGCATACCATTTAAGGTAATAGTGACCAGATCAGTGTTGGAAACAATTTCCCCTATATTTACTAGCTTGTCTTTCACCTCTTTAATACGACCCAAAAAAGAACTAACAAATTCATTTCCATCCATCTTAATGCTTAGCAATTTAGTTTTCAGGAACAAAATGCGATTTGTGTTGCTAGTTTCATACAATGCTTTAAGTGTTGTCCATCGCTGCAATTTAGTCTCTGCTAGCGGATTCATCATCGCTGCAATTTAGTCTCTACAAGTGAATCACCAAGGATATGCAACTTTCTGTCGCTCTGCCTTCAGATACCACAGATCCAACTCTACCTCTGTTCTCAGTTTTGTTAACACCACTTTATATATTAAAAATAATATAGATTTCTTAAAAAAACTTTTCCCTTTTTTTTTTTATTTAAATACACATGCATCCACTTTAATAAAAAGGTTTATAACTCCACCTCACATAAAGCATAATATCCATTTTTTTTTAAATCAATAGCCATCCACTAAAATATGATATCCTCCATTTTCCATGCACACATAAATCCACTTTAATTAAAAAATATATCCTTTATCCTTTCATAACTCCACTTTAATAAAAAAAAATTACCTCACGTTTATTCAATTGTTTTTAAAACTCCACGCATGCAAACCTAGTGAAAATTTTTCATGATTTTCAAACTTACACTATAACTTCCACGTTAAAATTATCAAGTTAACTCCACGCACCATGTAAAAATAAATCTTTACACATATAAACTTCACACAACCACTTCTTACTCGGCTTGCGCAACAACAAAAAGTTTTTGCACCTCACGCAACCATAGACTGTGGGGAGTCCACACCTCTCGAGCACTTGGGATGCAGAAATGGTTAAAGATTTCCACACTGTAACTTCAGTTTGACTGCGGAAATTTTTCCGTTTTCGTTGTGCAAAAAAATTGAGTAGTGTGCCGCCACACCCTATCAAAGGAGGGACCTGCGGACCTCCAGAAATTTACGCACCTATCTCCGTGGCTCTGATACCAAGTTAAAATATGAGAAAACAACACACAGTGAGGCTACGCTCACTTCTCTATTATTCAATGAAGACTCATTACATCATTATATAGGAAAAGACTCTATTGAGTTGGTTACATGCAAACCATAGACAACTAGACTGTACAGACAGTGAACTATGAACTGACTCTTAGAACTGATGCTTACAACTCACTTTTACTCCATTATTTCCAAGTCTTTCCACTTCAAAATCACTTCAAATTCCAGACTCTCAAATATTGTTCAAAGATTTGTTGTCATTATGACAATCGTCCAACAATAGGGTGTATGAACTATTTTCCTTCATCTGAGGACCTTCATTTTATAACATTTGAGGTTTATATACATATCCCGCTCATACAAAATTACCATTTAAAAATTATATTAAATTTTAATATTCATCATTACAAGTGTCACCCAAATACACAAGTGAACATGAAATTACTAATTTAAATTTAAAATAAATCATTTCCCTCACCCACCTTTCCTTGACTTCCTAAAATTACTTCCAAGTGTTTCCTAGATCTTTTTCAAGATTACTATGTTTGATGCATGACTATTTTTAAGTCCGAGTTATTTATTACTATCTTCACTTAATTCTACTCTAATTTTTTTTAGCTTATGATTTCAAATGGAATTAAGATTCTCCTTCCTAATTTTTTTCAATGACTTTAAATTTCTCATTAATGGAGTTTTTCTTATTAATTAATTAGCTAAAAATAAAAACATTCACAACTTTATAACTCAAACTTACCTTTTAATTGTTTTTATTTTACTTTCAATTTACTAAAATGGTTACTAATGCAAACTTTTAATTAGGCTATTAATTTTTTTATTTTTTTTCTAAAGGAATGACACATGATTATTGTTTTTCTCTTAATTGTAAAGCCTGAGAATAGTTCTCTTTGTACTATGCCTTTAAATTTTTTTTTTTTCACTTTTACTTTCATTACAGTTTTCATAAGGATGCTAAGGGTTCCATGTACATTATGTCCTTTAGAACTTACTTGACATACTCCAAGGCTGCCATGTATACATGCCTTTCAAATATTTGATCTTTAGTAATGGGAAATTGACGTAATTAAGGAGAAACCATGAACTCTTGTCATTTCTATTATTGAGATACTAATTTAGATTTTGAGGAATAATCCTTACACCTTATTGTGTGCCCCTCA
>JZKD02S1672968.1:361775-373703 GCA_000966675.3 Picea glauca | reverse complement strand
ATTGTCATAATGGTGGGACCTTTACATATGGTATCAGAGCAGGTTCAACCCTACGACTGTGGATCATCACACCTTCCACTGAATTAATCCCTTGATTAATACTCAACATTAATTGAAATATTAACCTATCCATGCGGTAATCATGGATAGACGACGCTGCAGAAATTCATGATGTGGTACCAGGGGAGGAGGCGTGACGCCTCCAGTAGCACCCGTGCCAGAGGGGTCCAACCTCCAAGGAGAATAACAAGTCTTGAGCATGAGTGGATTTCCGCGCGGGATGCATTGGGTCTGACAAGTTCCTTCCAGGGAAATGTCAGAGGCCTTGACTAATCATCTATACTGAGGTAAGGCAAGGGTGTCTATACCCTTGAGGGTCCATAGTGCGCCCCAGCCAGTGATGGTAGCATTCATAGGGAACTCTAGAAGATTAAGTTCCCACAATCATGAGTACCATAGACAGAGTAACCGTTGAGCAATGGATGGAAAGCAAGGCGAGGTGCTTCGCGCTTCGTGGTTATGACCTCCAGCAGGAAGGTTCACATGGCAGTCTTTAGCTACACATGGGAACTCTTATATGGTGAAAAATGCTCCTAACTCAACTAAAACATGGTCGTCAAAGTCATGTTATGAGAACAGTTCGTGGAACGGTTCCGGGAGAAGTAAATTTCAGAGGAAATCATTGAGCGCCAGCTCGATGAGTCCAGTTCCTTACGACATGATGGTCGTATGGTACCAGATTATGAGAACATATTTATGGAGCTACTCTGGTATGTCCCACATCTGAACATGGAGAAGCTAGAGGTCAACAATTTCATGTTGGCCTTAACTCCAACTATCGTGTGGAGGAGAGGATCTAAATTCCTCGGACGTTGCATGATGTAGTCCAGTAGGCCTCTTATATAAGGAAGAATTAACTGTGAGAGTCAGGGCAGGACTCCTGCAAGACCATCTTGACTAATGAAATTTGTGCGCAGTAGCATCAAACCCCAACTAGACAATACATCTTGGTATTAAGATAGGTCTATAGAACTCTTGTCCATGACACCATGACTATGGGTTCCTCAACAAAAAACCCCCATAGGGGACCACCTCCAACAACTGTAATTAGGTGTGTCAGCAAAAAAAACCAATATCTTAGGCTGCTAGGTCAACAACTTCTACTTCTGGGCCAGGAGTACTAGACCAGAGACGGGTGTTGGACACGTGGAGAGCCACATTATGAGCAGGACTATCCGGTTGAGAGGACCAGAGCGACCAAATCAATAGGACCCACTACAGTTGGAGATTAGGGAAAGGCCTATCAGATTCTTTTAGTAGTGAATCATTGCCAGGCCAAGCACTAGTCCACTGTGCTCAAGGCGTTGGGTACCATCGCCAACCAAACCTTTAGTTTTTTTTTAAATCTCGGTGCTACAAAGAGATCTATTTCTAGAACCATGCTGAAGGGATTTAGGTAAAGTCATTTAAACGAATGAGTTTAGATTTGTCAAAATGGCTTTGGGTGCTAACCAAATGGTTGATGAAAGGGGTATGAACTGCGCTTTAACTTGGGGATTAGGTAAAAAAGTCTAACCTATGTCACGATCTTAAGATCTTATGAAGACATGATCAATATGGACTGGTGGGACTCGCATGATGTGATACTCAACGGTAAGATGAAGCGGTTGAGTTGGACTGATGATGAGGGATGGAGATGTGTGATTGTCGGAAGGAACCAGGGAATTTATCTAAGTTTCATCTCTTCCCTACAGCTTCGTAAGATCATACGCAAGGGATGCAAGCTATATGTGATCCTTGTGTTGAATAGAAGGGGCATGGTGAAGGGACTAGAAAACCTTCTGGTAGTATGAGAGTTTGTGGCCATGATTCCCAAAAGAATTTCCAGGTGCACCGCCCCAAGCCAAGATGGAATTTACCATCGTCTTAAAATATGGAACTAAACCGATAGTAGGAACACCTTGTCAGATGTCGACCCCTAAGTTAGAGGAGTTGAAAACACAATTGAGGGTGTTGTTGGACCTAGGAATTTACGTCCAAGTGTGTCACTGCAGGGTGCGTCTATTATCCTCATACAAAATAAGGATGGGTCATGCAAGACTCTGTGTTGACTACCATATTTGAATGAGGAAACATGCATGAACCCTTATCTGTTGCCAAGTATAGACAATTTTCTTGATCAAATGAAAGGTGCGACAGTGTATTCAAGATTGATTGGAGATCGGGTTATCACCAGTTACGAATTAAAGAGGACTATATTCCTAAGACCTCTTTCAAAATGCGGTTCAGACACTACGAGTTTACTATTTGGCCGTGGGTACGGAAAAATTCCCCAGGGGTAATATTGAGCATGATGAAAGGGGTGTTCCGTGAATACTTGGAAAAGTTTGTTCAAGTATTCATTGACGAACATTTGTGCTTGGTACTACTATGTTTACAAGAGAGCGAATTATATGGGAAACTGTCGAGATACTCTTTTTACCTATCAAGAACTCATTATCTAGGGCATGTTATCTCCGAAGAAGGTATTGTTGTGGATCCAACGAAGGTAGAGGCTATTAGGGAATGACCTACGCTAATGAATGTAGAAGAACTACGTAACTTCATGGGTTTAGCTAGATATTATCCACGGTTCGTCAAGGGTTTTTCAAAGATAGAAATCTCATTACAGAATTGTAGAAGAAGAAAAATAAGTTTGTGTGGACTGAGAAATGCGTGCAAGCATTTCGAAGGCTCAAGTAGTTGTGGATGACAATGCTGATACTAAAATTCCCTGACATGGACGAGGACTTTTGGTGTGCATTGATGCATCCAAGGAAGGCTTAGGCAAAGTCTTGATGCAAGACGATCGAGTGATCACTTACACCTCAAGGAAGCTAAGAAGGCATGAGGAGAACTATACGACACACGATTTGGAGTTATTATCAATTGTGTATCCCTTAAGAGTGTGGATAAAATACCTGATTGGACATAAATTTGAACTAAAAAAAAACAAACCAATGTGGTTTACAACACATTTTTATGCAAGGTGACTAGAACATGCGAAAAAGGCGTTGGTCAAAAATGCTTAGCAAGTACGATTTCGATATTACCTACAAAAAGGGAACATTGAATAGAATGGTTGATGCATTGAGTCAGAGACCACACATATTGTCGGTGATACCTCTTTAAGATGAATCTACGTGAAAGTATTCTAATTACAGTGTGACAATGACTGGCATCAAGAGGTTTAGGAATTTATCAGACAAGACACCATGCTGGTACCAAAGTTTGAGGGATTTACTGTGGACAACGATGGATTAATGAGAGATAATAAATAGATTTATGTACCGCCCATTGACGAATTGAGAAGTTGATCTTAAACGAAGCTCATAGAGCAAGTGCATGGATCATCCTGGAGTCACAAAGATGAGGGAATACCTTAAACGCTTATTCTTCTGGAAAGGAATGAAGGCGGAAATTTTCAACTATGTGAAGAGATGTCTATAATGTTAGCAAGTGAAGGCTAAACATAGACATCCAACAAGATTACTACAGCCACACATTGTTCCAGAATCAAAATGGGAGGTCATTTCAATGGACTTCATTGTTGGATTGCCATTGATGATAAATAAACATGACTCAATTTTGTGGTAGTTGACACTATGACAAAGAGTGCACATTTTATCCCTATGTGTATGATGTATCAGGCACTAGACATAGCTAAGGTATTTATCTGTGAGATAGTGAGATTTCCTGGTGTGCCTAAGAGGCTCATACCCAATATGGGAATCAATGATTGCAAGACGATTTGGAATAGTTCCCAAGAGGCCTTGGGAACACTACTGAACTTTAGTACAACATGTCACCCTGAGATAGATAGGATGACCGAAGGAACGAACAAAATTTTTGAAGGTTATGTTACGTATGTATGTGTTGGACCAACACAGGTGTTGGGAATAATTATTGTCGCTTGCCGAGTTTGCAAACAACGACAAACATATAGGTACTGTTAATATGGCACCATTGAGTTTCTCTATGGGAGACTATTTCAAACGCCTTGATCTAGGATTGACTTGAGGATAGGGTCCTGGTGGGACTAGAATCGATCCAAGAAATAAAGGAACAATTACAAATGATAATAAAATGGGATGGAAGAAGTGAAAGATTGGAAGAAGACTTATGTTGATGCACATAGCGTTGATCATTTATGAATTTGGCCTATCGACTAACCGTGCCTGATTCCTGAGGAGTATGCACAATGTTTTTCTTGTATTGGTTGCAACATTATGTCAGTGATCCTATGCATGTGATTGACTTGAGTTCTTGCATGTGTTGAGCGATGGTGTGCTCATGGTGGAGCCAAACCGCATTTTGGACCAACGCATTCAACAACTACGACGTGGAACCGTCGATCAAGTCAAGGTCTAGTGGGACATTTATAGACTACACTCAACTACTTGGGAGGACGCATATGATATGCGTCAACGGTTTCCTTTTTGTTTGATAGATAGACATTTAGATATTGTGAGATACTTTATTTTAGCACTTGTACTGTAAAACTTTGGGATGAAGTTTAAACCAAGAGGGGGTGTATGTAACATATCACACTTGAGCACACCTGGTGTGACTTATTCTTTGAGGAAACTTGCATGCAAGTGATAAAGTTCATTATATGATTGACTGTTTCGCTTATGGATTATGAGGATGTTGTGGATATGATGATATGTTATTTGATTATATATGTGTCGACATGTGATATTGACTGGTTTCTCCTGAGTGTGCAGGACTCTAGACAGGTTGGGGATGCTGATGGACCTCCTTGGACTCTAGATCGAGTTAGGGACTACACTGTTTATGGTTTGCATATTTCTATTCTTGCACATGTGACATAAGACTAGTATATAATGATGTTGTTTTTGGATCACTGACATGTTTGCTGATGGATGCAGGCTCACGATAAATTTCTAATCAGAATCACATTTGGAGTAAAGGGGTCATGCACAAAAACCAAAGATATTGTGGGAGAGGTGTGGCAGCAACCCTGCCACATCCTACTAGCACTCTCGATGTGGCTCAGATTGTAGGTTAACGATTACCTAGATCGAGATATCCACGATGCCGTGAGGGAAGACTGAGATAGTCACTCACGAAGATTCTAAAGGACACATAATAATGCAGGGTCCTTATTCCTTAGAGGCCCTTAGTCTCCCACAAGGTCGCCTGACGGAGTATTGACTCCAACAATGGATGTCTACCAAAATCAGTCAAAAGGAGAGTGACACCCTTGGAGCACGTAGTGCATCTTGAAGGGCAGGTCACGGTTTTAACACTGGTGAGTCAATGGACCTAGGTGCCTAGAAAACAATATCTTACCTTGACATGGTCAGCCTTAAAATAATTTATGTATCAGTAAAGTTTATTAATTATAACCTTTCCCTTAAGACTTTGCTAAGTCCATTTGAAATTAAATCCTAGGTCTAAGTAGAATATGAGGCCAAAAATTTAATTAAGCAATTAATAAAGGGGGGATGAAGAAAAATGGGGGGTAAAAATTAAATTTAGAATTTAAAGGAGGATTAAATTATTTAAAAAGATTAATTGGTGTTTATGTGCAAAACTTGCTAAATTGGAACTTAGACAAAAAGGGGAAATTAATTGCAAAAGGAATGTGGAACACAGAAGGAATCTAGTATAGAAAACTTTCCTAAAATGAACTCAACTATGCTTTAAGAAAGGTGTAAATCATTAAGGTAACGTGAGGGAATAAAGGGACATAGAGGAGCGTTTTTAGGAACGCTTTTAGGTGGGTGAGGAAAATTGGAAAATTAATTTAATTAATTAAATGAATTTTTGGTGAAACTAAGGGACTGGGTGACAAGTGTACCGGGGAGAATATTCCTAATAAAAGTTTAATAAAAATAATTTAATGTGCATTTTGGAAACTAGTGACTAAGAAAACTCTATAAAAGAAATGGCAGAGGAGGGGAATGTATCACGGCTGGTATGCATAAGGTTACGCTGTCAGATTTTTCTTGACTGAATTTTCTTGTGGGATTTGGGATACCCAGTTCAAATATAGAGTGGTAGCTTGACCTTGCGAGGCGAGCTTGGTGCTATATTATTCTCTGGATTTGTGTTCCTATCCCATTTATGACTCAGGGAGATAAGGGGGATGAAGAGTACCCATAGTGTTGTCTAGGAGGTGCCTGCAAGGTCTCAGCGACTAGAAAGTGGGAGAAAGGAGGATCTCCAGTAGCTTAAAAACATCAACAAGTCCAACCACTGGTTAGGGTACACAAGTTTGAAAATTTTCATTCGTAAATCAGTTAAAAAAAAATTGTATATGGGTTCACATGTTGAGGAATTTGTAATGGATTTCTGGAACTGGATGTGTGTGAATTTACTTAATGTGTTGATATGATAATGAAGAGGCTTGTGTGTATAATTTTTGCAATTATGAAAGGTATGGGCTTGAGTATACTAATACTAATAATCTTGGCGTGCAATCTCTGAGTATATTATTCTCTTACTCTTGTTACCTGTTAGCATTAACAAAACAAAACTCATACCATACCAAGTGTTATGCATGTTGAGGTTGGGATCCTTGTTTTCGTTGAATATTTTTTCCCCCTAAACCATGTTGTTTAATTTATTCTTGTCTGCTAAATTTAAAAAAAAATGTTAAATCTACTCCTTGAACCCTTGAGTTTAATTTGTAGATTCTGGTAATGAAACAAGGGTATCATCGAGGTAGAGGAAATTTCAATCTGTAACACTTTCTTCTTACATGATGTTGAAGACAAAAGGGTTCATTATACTGAACACACTTGAATCAATCTAATACTTAGCTAAATTTGATTCATTGTAGAACACCATTGTTGTTTTAAGTAATCATGGGTGGAACTAATCTCGTATCCCTATTCAATGATAAGAATACCAGAGTGTGAACCTCATGGCGTAGAGAAGGGAAATATGGGTTAGCGAGATTCTTCCTTCTACCCAATTTAATCCTCCAAATTTTTTTCATAGTATTTTTCTGATCTTGATAACCCAGGTTAGTGGTTATTCAACGCAACAAAGCCCTATTACTCACTAACCGATTACTTCCAGAATTTAATTGAATTATGTGTAGACTTTCCTTGAGCCTCGAACTTCAGTAGTCACTTCCTTTCCATCCATGAATTTTGGATCTCCAATATGAGTATATCGAATATTGGCAGGAATGAATATGTGGGATGTGATCTTCAATTACACAATCTATCGCTAATTAATACTCAGTCTTCCACATCTTCTTCGATTGTTGTATGAGTATTGATCTATCTCCTTTAATTGTTCCACCTTTCAACAATTCATGATCTCCTCCTAAGCGATTGGGGTGTCTCCGTACAGCTCGCTTGCTGTTTTTTTTTTTCCCCATCAAACATATTCCTCCCTCAACAAGGTTAAGGCAGTAACCTCTAAGTTTTACATGCTCCATTGTCTTCTACAATCGCCCAGAAATTATGTTTCTCCTCAACAAGTTAGTATAGAAATATCTGATATTTACAGTGGCCCCTACTCCGTGTTTTGAGGCCCAGAGAGTTATCCCCCCCTCTCTCCTTGCCCAACGAAAATGATTTGTTGTAAGCTTGGTGATTTTTCTCTCTCCTTACCTCATGAAGGTCCTCCCAAGCCCAACGAATGGGCTCATCTTACCCCACGATTTTCACTCCTCTTCTACCATGAAATGTCCCCACAGTTCTAGGGAATTTCTCTCCCTTGCTCTGTAGTCCCTCCTTTTTATCAGTGCATCCGTCCTTCATTTATCTCTGCGTAGATTTAGTTAATATCTAGAAGACTAAAAACTAATTGCTTGAATATAGAGGAATTTCAAACATTTATTGTTCTTTTAAGAGTCTACCACTATAAAAGGAAGGGTTATTAATGTTGTTATTAAATTGTTAATTCTACTTGGGTTATCATTTGAAAAAGGGATTTTGGAATAATATTCATTGTAGGAAGGGGTTGAGTACCCTTCTTCGGATTTTATTAGCTTATTTTAATTGAATAATATGCGAGTGTAGGTGAATGACGTGTGATTACATGCAGGAGGATGATATAAAACATATCCCCACCTTTACTCCATTGAGCCTTGCTCAGTAAATCTTAATGATGGCTAGACATATCACTTTTAGATGTCCTGATGATTGTCCCTTGGAAATTAATGTTTAAGTTTAGAGATACTTGCGCCACAACTTTAACTTGTTGGAGGGCTCGATAATTAAATAAATTCATTGCGTGTCCTGAAATTTTACTGTAAGGTATGTTGTTAGACATTGGACTCTTACGCGCACCAAAAACTAAAAAAAATGATTGCTTGACCTTGAACTTCATGCGATCTGAAAATTATGTCGATGTGTAATGACTAAGTAATGGGTTCTTTGGCACCTTGAATTAGCATTTTACCGGATGGATTGAATGATTTTTGTCTATGCCTTATTTTAATTGTTAAGTGCTTGTGCCTTGATATATATATCTATGTGTGAATGGGCATGTTGTAGTTACATTGGCTCCCTAAAAATTTGATGAATATTTACCTTGTGACATTGATTATGCTGTGATTAATAAACAAGATTTCTTGCACACTGGATAATGATGGATGTAAAATGAATTTGCCTTGGTTACTATCATGCATATCATTAAGGGTGAAGCATGATTAGTTTAGTAATAAAATTTACTTGTGCACCTTAACTTAAGTAGGCACGTGATTGCTTCGTCATTTATCTCTTGCACCTTGAAATTTATCTTAACTAATCTTGCGTCATGAATTTATTAGAAACATGACTGATTTAGCGAACAATGTTTTCTTGCGCCTTTACCTAAGTTGACATGTAATGGTTTAAGATGGTTGAATCTCACACACAAGGATTATTATAATGTTGACTGATGATTGATAACAATGCTGACTAGCCTTGCGCCATGATAGTTTATGTTAGGTTGATTGTTTTTTCTAGTAGATGTTGGTCTTGATTGTTAGTGGAATGTAGACACCTCCTTGTTCCTTAGAAAAATCGTGATCCCTCAGACCTTAAATGGTCAAAATAGATGAGAACCTGGGCTTGAGCGTTGCTTATGTGTCTTGGAGGTCCTAACCTTGTAGGGTAGGTTGGGCGGGTAGTATATTATGTGATTCTTATGATTATATTCATGATCCTTAACTCCGCATTATGTTATCTCATGTATCATTGTGTTATCTGAGGAGCGCTTTATGATTCGTACTATCTATCTGTCATTATTTATTTGTATGAATGCAATGATTATGGGTTGTTATTTAATTGCGTAAATGCATCGATTTGTGTATCGATTTTCATTGTAATGATGCGTCGGCTTTAGGTCGTGAATGATTGATGATGTATTCATGTTGTTCATATATGTATATGATGATGTGTCAATGAAGTGGATTTCAATGGTGATGTAATTACTAATGCAAAAAATAAATCCCTATTAATTGTTGTCGTAACGATGGGGCCTTTATAGATCTTCATAGACAGTTATTTCAAAACATACAACATCTTGCATTCATATCCAAATACATTGATCATCATTCTTTGCTAGAACTCTTGTTAGTGCTTGAGATACTTTCATGTCTTGGGTTATTTGGAAGGATGTTTTGTTGATTTCCTTGATTGTTTTCCTCTTCTTCAAGTTTCATATACAAAAATAAAAATAAAGTGTAATGAGTTTATCTACATTGGTGAGAATAATGAAAATTGAAATAAATAATATACATGAATGTAAATTGAAAAGCGACGTATCATAGAAAGAATTAATTCTTGAATGATACACATTCTTTCAAAACCAAATCTCATGCCTCATGTCAAAAACTCTTATGTTGGCACATTTCCATACTTTGTTTCCTACAAGTTTTATACCCCATAATAAGTCCTAGATTTAATATAAATGGTTCTTTTGTTCCATTAATTATAAAATGAGAGAAGTAAAACAACATAGATACTTACAAATTCCACAATTAATTTTTAATATGCCAGCATATACTCACAACCTATACTTAAACCAATGTCAATCAATTCTTCTGATGGCTCTTCTTTGTATGTTAGCACTTGTTTGAAGACATTCAAGGATGGATGATGTAAAACAACTTAAAATATACAAAAATAAAATCTGAATTATTATAAGGAAATAACAATTACTCACAAACTTTGCTATCAACCCTTTTCTTCCTTGTCATCCTGTTTTATGTGTTGAATGGGTTCCATTTTCTTTTCTTTTTTGCAAGAAGATGCTTGAAAATTAATATTTAATGCTAAATTATTTATTTATATTTACCTAATAGAAACATTCAATGATTTCATGCATTTCAAGAATGTTGTTGTTGAGATGGATCCTCCTGCGATGCAATTGCATCCATTTCTTTGACCATATCCTTATACACTTTTTTGCACATTACTACTAACATATTTCAGATATTAGCTCGTTGATCCTTTTGGATTTTCATAATATTCCTAAAAGAAGTAACATGGCAATAAACTATTTTTATATTGATATATGAAAACTAAATATAACAAAATTGATATTAATAAACAAATGCTTTGTAGTAATATATACATATTCTAGCCCATGGGGGGAAGCTCAATTGGCAAGTGTTGTGATATGAAGTTCCATGAGGTTTTGAGTAATAGGAAATTGATGCAATTAAGGATACACCATTAACTCTTGGAATTTCTATTATTGAGATACTAATTTAGATTTTGAGGAATAATTCTTACACCTTATTGTGTGCCCCTTAGTTGGTCCTCATGAGTGACTGAATTTGTAGCCTACCCTGACGACAATGTGCAACTGCTAAGTAAAATTTTCCTTCACTTTTCAACTCTGATCATGGTAGGAGTGTTAATAGGTGGAAAAATTAATGTTGCTCCACCTCTCCTTATATTACCTGATGTAGATATATACAACTTTGTTACCCATGTGTGGGTCAAATCGACATGAAAATTCCATGTGCATGCATTCACTAAACCTCTTTGTCAATATTTTTCATCTTTCAAATCAATTATATAAGCACATTCATCAAATATTTACTAAGAAAAACCATTATTAATATATGTAGTAATAAAATACCAAGTTTCATGTAAAAATCATCTAATGAATTTATCCCTAACATTATTTTCATCATAGCATTGCATAAAATATTTATCTAAGAATCACATGAATTTGATTTAACCAAATTAACATTCTCAAATTTATTCAATTATGTTTAAAATTAACCATGTCGTTTGCAAAAAAGTTCCCTCAAAGACTAAGTTTGGTTATAATGGTAATTGAATAAAACAAGACACTACATTTTAATTAATTGTTTTTTTACAAATTTTTAATTAATCATCTCAAAATAAAATATTTTTAGAATAATATGTATATGTTTTATATTTTTATTATTGCATTTTGATATAATGATTGGATTAATTCATTATTCAATGGATTACACCTTTTTTATTTGTAAAAATGTCATCCATATATTAATTAATCAACAACACAACATTTTGTAACATTCGGTAATGCAATAAAATAAGAAACTCATTTTATTATATATGAATAAGAGACCCATCATCGTACAAAATGTGACAACATAAAGGTACATGATAATCAAAATGCAACCAATATGTATTTTTTACACTTATTGGTAACTTATCCTCATGCAATTGGGACAATATGTTGAGTACAAATTAAACAAAATATTTGATTTTCATAGACTAATATTCCAAAACATACAACTTGCATTAACATTCCATTATATTGATTGTCATTCATCACTTAAATTGTTGTCATTGCTTGAGTTGTGTGCATCCTTCATTTCTTCATCACTTGTAGGTGATATTATACTTTGGTGATTTAACCTATTGTTTTCTTGATCAACTTGTTTTTTATGTTCCACCTCTTCATCTTCCATCT
>JZKD02S1672968.1:319580-334730 GCA_000966675.3 Picea glauca | reverse complement strand
ATGTTTAGAGAGGAGGGCTTGGAGGTCTTGGGGCACTGGGGGTGTCTCTGTGGAGTGTATGGCATGGAGTTGGGCAATGACACCAGAATGACCTTTTTTGAGCAACTTTTCCATGTGATGAGAACTGATGACCTCAGGTGAACCAACAATGATGCCTTGGATTTTATATTGGTGGCCTTCTTGGTTGAATTGCATGGTTAAGTTCTTAAAATCCATGAGAATGGGACCCAAAGTCCTTAGCCAGTCTGCACTCAACACAATGTCATAACCTCCCATGTCAATAGAAAACATATGGGATTTTAGGTGGTATTCATCGATTTGGAGATGCACATTTTCACAGTGCCCGCCACATTTCATAGAACCACCATTGGCAATCATGATTTGGAAATTGTTGACAGCATGGATGTAGCAATGGGTTTCTTGGGCAATGTGACGATAAATAAAATTGTGGGTGCTGCCACTATCAACCAGAATGATGACCTTTCGATGCTTGATGTAACCGATTAACTTGAGGGTTTGGGGGGCAGAGAATCCGGTGAGAGAATTGAGGGAAATGATCGGTTCCACTTCGGGAGGGTCGAAGGGAGGGTTTATGTCAATGATTTCTGGTGACTCGGGCACAAGGGGAGTTTCAACATCCTCTTCCGGAATATCCTCAGAGATGGCCATAAAAAGTTTTTGTTCCTTACATTTGTGGCCTGGGAAATATCTGTCATCATAATTATAACAGAGGCCTTTGAGTTGGCGTTCAACCATTTCATCCCTGGTCAATTTTTGGATCTTTAATGGGGTGAAGGGAGTAGTGGGGTTTACTGGTTTAGGGCGAGGGATAAAAGAAGGCTTACGATTTTGAGAGGAAATAATTTTTTGTGCTTCTTTAGAATTGTTAGTAGCCTCCACCCAACTCGTAGGTCGAGCCATGAGGACATGGGCTTGAATCTCCTCCTTGAGGCCACTGAAAAAACACTCTTGAAAGAAAGCATCAGTCATGCCCTCTGTGCGAAAAGCCAAGCGCTCAAATGAAGCTATGAAGTCTTCTACTGTTCCTGACTGTTTCAATTTTGTCAAAGGGACCAAATGGTTGGTGTCAGTGTCAAAGCATTCAGAAAGATTAGTCACAAATTGGGTCCAAGCAATATACCCTTGACGGGAAGTTTTTCTCCATTTCCACCATTGCCAGTGTTCTTGATCTAGATGGAGAACACCATACCGGAGTTTGGCCAAGTCATCTGTAATGTTGCAGAGAGAGAAATAATGTTCCATTTGGGTGACCCAACCAGTGGGGTCTAAGCCATCAAATTTGGTTACATCCACCTGCAGAAGGATTATGTCCCGTTGAAAGTGATGGGGCTGAAAGGTATGGAATGGGAAGAAGTTTCACCTTCAGTCTTTGTATGTGCATCATGAAAAGGTTCATCGGTAGGGATCTTTAGTTTGGTGCAGAGTGATGCAAAGATAGATTCAAGCTTGGTGGTCAATTCTTGTTTGACTTCCTCCATTGCAGACTGCACGGATGCATTTATGGTGGTATTGATGGATGTATCACGGGAGGCAATAGTAGAACTGAGTTGTTGCCCTTATTTTTGGGTCTCGAGGAAACTAGATTGCAAGGTGTTGAAGCGAGACTCCAGTTCTTGGCTACGGGTATGGGCCATGAGGATGGGTGAACTGAAAAGGGAGTGGCGGGGTTAGAAATTTTTGTAGAAAAATGATATGGATGAATGTGATAAGGGAGAAGAGATGAATCTAATGGAATAGGTCTCAAATAATCGTGAAAAAATTTCTAGATTTTTTTTTTTTTTTACAACTGCGGGGTTGTACTTTGGTTTGAAGAATGCTGCAGTGCTGAAATATCCAAATTCTTAACCAGAAAGAAATTTGTATTTACTTGGCAACTCGAATACAATTGCGCGACAATAGATCTGGCCAGTTTAGTTTGTTTATGTTTATGTTCCCCAAGGGTTAGGTATTCAAGGGTTCTACAGACAAGAGTTTGCCCTATGCTATAGCTCTCTAATATACGTGCAGGGTCCAACAGAAGTACTCGGCCCATTATCTCAGGGCACTAACTAAGGAGGATAGATCGTACCCTTAGCTATACTACCCGACTACCCAGGTACTAGAGAGTATCTTCCTGAGTGCTATTCTTGGTGACACTATAGCAGTCCGGCGGCCGATAGGTTTATCTAAAGAGGGATTTAGGAAATATAGGCCAATCCATACACAGGTGTTGTCTGATGCGCTACCACTCCAAGGGGTACCAACAAGGGTTACAAGGGTGGCCAACAGATGTGCGCTTAAGAACCACTTATATTTCCTGCGTGTATGAATCCCTCAACCGCAGGTTTATGCGCGTAATGACAGATCTCTGTGGATTAAAGACGCCAGAATACGTCTCTACCCTGAAGAAAAAAATACCCACAATTTCTGCCAAGGAAAGTGCTTTGATACCACTTGCAAGATACCAGATATAATAAATACGCAGAACATAAATAAAATGCTAGAAATGGTAGAATAACAATAATATAACCATCATAATCTCCACAATAACACATAAATAATATGAGAACAACAACTAAAATAGAACTTTGATTCAGAAAACGATGTTCACAGGCCTCTTCAAGGGGGAAACCTCCAGTCGAGCAACACTCTATTACAATAATCTCCAAGCTAGGGTTTTCATACCCTCGACCCTTATTTATACTAGATATGTCTATTAAGAGAAGCATCTAGAGGAAGATCCTTCTAGAAGCGGAAGCTGCTATTAGGTCTTCTTACATCTGCCTTATTCTATTTTATTGAAAGGCCTTATTAATATTGACCTTTATTACATCTGAATACATTGATCTACCTATGTGTGGGTTAGGACCTTAACACTCAGCAAATCCCCCAAGCTTTTGTTCACAACTTCTGTCTGCCCATCCATCTGAGGATGATACACTGAGCTAAATGACAAACTTGTCCCCAGCTTTTTCCATAAAGTCCTCTAGAAATGTCCCACGAACTTGGTATCTCTATCCGAAACAATACTCCTTGGCAAGCTGTGAAGTCTGACAACTTCTTTGAAAAACAGGTTCGCAATATGAGTTGCGTCGCTGGTTTTCTGGTATGGTATGAAATGTTCCATCTTGGAAAATCTATCGACTACCACAAAGATTGAATCACAACCTCTTTGCTTCCTTGGCAGTCCCAATACGAAATCCATGCTCATTGCACCCCACGACCTTTCTGGTATGGGTAATGGCTGATACAACCCTGTATTATGTCTTTTCCCTTTTGTGTGCTGACAAATTCTACATATGTCCACAAATTTCTTAACATCTATCCTCATTCCTGGCCAAAAATATGAGCCATTTAATTTCGAGAACGTTTTGTCATGACCGAAATGTCCGGCCAATCCTCCACTATGTTTTTATTTCAACAGATTCTCCCTCATGGAGCATTTTGGAATACATAATTGATTGCCTTTGAATAATAATCCATCCTGGATCATATATTCGGTCCACTGGCTTCTGTCCCTAAGAATTGGATTCTCAGATGCCTCATACGCCTCTTTAAAATCTGGATTGTCTCTACACATTTCTTTGAGGTTATCAAAACCCAAAGTTTTGACTTTGAATTCCTGCATCAACAAACATTTCTTGCTCAAAGAATCAACAACTTTGTTAGCAGTTCCAGAAATATGCTTAGTTACAAAAGTAAAATTATGCATGAATTCAACCCATTTAGCATGCTTCTGGTTCAACTTCTCTTGTTGAGTCACGAATTGTAAAGCATGATTATCGCTGTACAAAACAAACTCTTTAGGAACCAAATAATGCCTCCATTTCTTCAGCGCTTGTATGACTGCATAAAATTCCTTGTCATATGTGGAGTATTTAACCTTCTCTTCATCCAGTTTCTCACTGAAGTATGAGATCGGTCTATCATCTTGGCTTAAGACCGCTCCAATTGCAAATCCACTAGCGTCACACTTGACCTTAAATGTCTTACTGAAATTTGGCAACCCTAGAATTGGTTGTTCAGTAATCCTCCTCTTCAGCAGGTTGACACTTTTTTCTTCTTCCTCTGTCCAATGAAAAGATTTGTGTCTTTTCTTTACCGTGTCCATCATTGGTGCACTAATCCCACTAAAATTTCGGATGAATTTCCTGTAGAAAATAGCTAAACCATGGAAGCTTCGAACTTCAAACACACTTCTAGGCAATGGCCAATTCTTGATTGCATCCACCTTTTCCGGGTCCATCTTCAACTCATTTGCAGAGATAACAAAACCCAAGTAAATGAGTTATGTCCTCATAAATGTTGATTTCTTCATGTTTATCAACAATTTCTCTGGCTACAATATCCTCATTACTGTAGCTAAATGCTTAAAGTGCTCTGCTTCAGTCTTACTAAAAATCAATATATCGTCAAGATATACGATGATGAATTTTCCTATGAAATCCTTCAGGACTTCATTCATCAATCTCATGAAATTACTAGGTGCATTCATTAAGCCAAATGGCATAACAAGCCATTCATACAACCCTTCATTTGTCTTGAATGTTGTTTTCCATTCATCACCTTCTCTCATACGAATTTGATGATATCTGCTTTTCAAATCAATATTTGAAAAAAATCTTTCTCCACTCAAGCAATCCATCAAATCATCCATCCTTGGAAATGGAAATATGTATATGATGGTAATCTTAATGATCGCCCTTGAGTCTGTACACATTCTCCATCCTCCATCTTTCTTTGGGCTGAGCACTGTTGGAACATCAAATGGACTCAAGCTCTCTCTAACCAATCCTTTGTCCATTAAATCCTGGACTTGCCTCTTGACTTCTTCATTCTCCTGCAGTGTCAATTTGTGCGCTGCTTTATTGGGTAAACTAGCTCCAGGTATAAGATCGATGTGATGACTTATACTCCTGATTGGTGGCAATGAACAAGGTAGTTGGTCCACTACTATATCAGCAAACTCTTCCAACAACTTCTAGATTTCCTCTGGTAAATCATCCACTCTTGTATTGGTTAAAACAATTCTAGGCTTCCTGACCACAATGAATTGTGTATCTTCCTTCTTCTTAACCTCCTTAAGAAGTTCCTTCCCACTCATGAGAAGTACAATGTTGCTCACCTTTGGTTTCATTTCTTTATCTTTAATTGGCAACAACATGTGAGTTCTCCCATTCTTTTCCAGGGTGTATGTGTTCTTTCTCCCATCATGAATCACATTTATGTCATATTGCCATGGTCTACCCAACAATAGATGACAAACATCCATGGGAATGACATCACATAATATTTCATCCTTATATCCTCCTATTTTAAATTCAACTAAACATTGTTTAGTGACATTTACCTGATGTCCTTTTTGTAGCCACGAAACTCTGTATGGGATTGGATGTACAATAGTCTCCAGCTCTAGCTTTTCTACCATCTCTATAGAAATGAGATTGTCTGTGCTACCACTATCCATGATGACTTTGCATACACTTTCTTTGGTCTTGAAAGCAGTTCGAAAAAGTCTGTTCCTTTGGGCTGGGTTCTCTTCCTCCTTCTCTGGCGTTAAGAGAACTTTTCTCATCATCAATGATCTTCCTTCCTCAACATCCTCTGCCTCAACATTTTGTCCTTGAGCTTCGACAATGTGAGTCTCACCCTCATCTTTCTTTCTATCTAGACATTCATAGTATTTGTGTCCATTTTTCCACAGGTAAAGCATTTTATTTCTCCACCTCTACCTCTTCCTCTTCCTCTGGTTCGAGGAAAAGTATTTCTATCAGCATACTGTCCTCTCTGTGAGCTTCCTCCTCTCTCATGTCGAGTTTGAGGTTTCTTCCCTTCTTCTTGAGGTTTCTAAGCTCTGTCTTGGGCAATTGTCTTACCTCTGGCTTGACTTCTGCCTCGACCTCTTTGACCTTGTTTTCGGCTCAAATTCTCTTCATCTTTTAGAGCCATCTGATAAGAATATTCTACAGTCCAAATGATCATCATGCTCATCTCATCTTGGATGTCATATCTCAAACCATTCATGTACTTGGCAACCTTTTCATCATCGCTTTCCCGATGACTTGATCTGATGTTTAGTTTGTAGAATTCTTCAGTGTACTCTTTCATTGACATGAGATTCTATCTCAAATTCTGCATTCTCTGAAAGAGAGTGATTTGATAATCCTTGGGTATGAATTTGGCTTTCATCTTCGCAACCATTCTATCCCAACTTTTGATTTTCTGCTTGCCTTTGCAGCGTCTGTCAACCTGCAGTTCATCCCACCATAATGCTGCATGCCCTTTAAGTCTTGTGAAAACATGTTTGACTTTTATATCTTCCTTGACATCCTCATAGTTGAAGTATTTATCCAGAGCTATAATCCAGTCTAGAATCTCTTCAACATATAAGTTCCCTTCATACATGGGAATCTCCATTTTTTCCCTGGCACCTATCCTTGCGACAACCCTGAATAAGCGTTCGTCTACAGCATCTTCGACTTTGAATTCTTCTCCAGGTCCAGCTTCATTTTCACTGTCAGCCTCACTGATATCCCTAGTGTCGACTGTGCGCCTCTGTGCTGTCTCCATGGCATCAAGCCTGGCACATAATTCGCGCATTTCCCTTTCCATCGTTAGATCAGGAATTGGTCTGTCTCTTCTTCTCGGCATGGCTGAGAAATATTCTTCCTTTCTCTGCTATAGAAAGCAAAGACTCTTTCTACGCTCTGATACCACATTAGTGCAGACCCCCAAACCCTCGGGTCGAGGTCCGTGTAGGATCGCTCTAAATCTTCCCTTTGATATTGACTCTTTGGTTTCCCCTCAGGAAATACCTTACACAGACAATTGTGTAACCACATGTCCTTATGAGTGTGCTCACGCGATCAAACACGAAGCATCACCCCAGATCTCCTGACTCGAAATAGGATCGCACCCTTTGAAAATTCGGGACTTCAGGTTTCGCGACTTCACAATCCCTATTGTCGAGATTTCCTATCTCTACAACCTCTGAAACCTAAATCACTGAACTCCGATGCACTCAGAAAAGGTTGAATTCCCAACGGGCTTCTCGCTTTATCGGGGTTTCGAACTTCGCAACTTCACGAATCCAGATGCAAGGCTTTCGTCTCTTCCACCCACGAAACCCCGAAATAGTCAAAGTAACTTGACTCCTCCTAGCGACAAGTGCGCCACCGGTCTTATCAAAGTTTGCGGCTTTCTACCTTTGATGTAGACTCCTACCACCTATCACTCTTCCAGTTTTTCGGGACTCTCTCTCCCAAATCACTGTCTCCTCCATTTCCCGACACTTGAAGTGCCAAAATCCCAAACTCCATGTCACTTCCTATCACAACCCGTGATTTTGGAACTTTCATTCCACTACACTCGACTCCTTGTCGTCAGGATCCCCGAAATGCCGAAATGATCCGACGGCTTGTGCAAACCACTATCAACGGTCTATGTTGGTTCTAGATCACAAAGTGATGAGTTCCCCTACCTCTAACCACCCTGCAACTTCCCTGGATCCTACGGTCCTTTTGGTTTCGTGAATTCCCCACAGATAATTATGACCACTCGTTTGTTCTGGACAACTTCCGTGAAACAAATCAAGGTTCTTCCACTGGAACTTAACTTCTGTTGGATGACTTCAACCCTTGTTTCCCTTCAAAGTAGTTCGACCTTGTCCTCCTTTGAACACTTCAACGATGCTATCCCTTCTGAACTTTCTTAGCAATTTCGAGTCTTCGAAAAAGATTCCCGCATGCATTCCTTGCGGAAATCCCTCAAATACTTTCAAGTATTTGAAATCTCGACTTTGTACTCCCTCTTGCAACAACAATCCTTCAATTCACCCCTTGGTTGATAAGTTCTGAGCTTTCAACTGACTTGTGCACACCTTGCACAACTTCTGTGCTTCACCTGCACTTCTGCGGGAATGAGAACAACGGTATCTCTCCTGAGCTTTCAGAGATAAACTTTGAACCTCCATCAACGCACTTCTTGTGGACGTTTCGCTGCACTCCTTGCAGGAACTCTCACTCAGGATGAGAAACAATTGAAACTCATTCACTCCCTCTCTCAGACTTCAACATTCAACATGAAATCATACATTCACACAATATTAAAGAAAATGCATAACAAAGAGAATAAACAACCATAAGCATACCATTCAACATGTATACACAGAAATCATCATAACACCATGAATCTGAATCAAAGCTTCATATATTAATTCAGAACTTTTGTACATGGGTTCTTCTTTACAACTCTACTACAACTCTTTCTTTCTACTCTATGCTCAATGATACAATGCTCTCTAATGTTACAAATGATACAAAGGTGAGGGTGTCTATAGTCGGTTTTCCCTCCTATGCTCCTAAACTATCTAATCTTCATTCAAACCCACCTACTTTCATTTACTATGCATAAATGCCTTAATGTTTTACATATGAGAGCAATCGCTCAAGATCTATTTACAATATGTAAGTACGCTTCCCTTTAACTATTACATTAATGTTTCAAAAATATTTCAAAACGTGCGCTGGTGGCCTTCCAGCTGTCTTCCCCTTCACGCTCCCTTGATTGCTTACGATGCTCCTGCATCAGTATGTGTTTATAAATGAAAAGTCATATTATTATTTCATTATTTTTCCAAAATTTAGAGGGGAGACTTGTGCAAGAGATATTTACAAGTAAATTCTTTGGAGTGGGTATATTTTTTTGAAGAACCAAATTTACATACAAATTTGTAGGGGATAAATTTCAGGTATGTGATTTTATTCTATTCATCATCTCAATATTTCCCCTTTTTGATTCAAACTGATTTTAGTGCATTATAAAAAATAAAATAAAAGAGTTTCATAGTTACATTCAGTATTGAAAGCCCTAGCTTCCTTGTTGTTTCTCTTAGTTTTCTTCTCTAGATTTCACAAGTAGATTTTTTTTAAGAAATTAATTTTTATAGGGTTTCTTTACTTTTATATGGGGAATTTGGTATTTGTTGCAATTGGATCACTCATTGCATTGGATCCCAATCCCTGTTGTTGTAAATTTTCTTTTAAGAAAACGCTTCCGCATTTTGCGGTTCACATTGTACAATAATAGTGCAATGGTGTGTATTTTCATGTCAACAATACTAGTTCTCCTCGGTCAACCTTGTGCACTAGTTCCCTTCCCAAGAAAAAAGTGCATCGATGCTCTAAATAATAATGCCTCGATGCTTCCAATAACTACTAGTAATATAAAGTACTAAAATGTTGTTTTTAATTTAATAAGAACTAAAATGCATCACGGTGCTACCCAATAACAAAGTGCACCAATGCTCCCCAATAACAAAGTGCATTGGTGTTCCCCCAATAAAAAACCGCTCTGGTGTTCCCATAAAACAAAGGACATTGATGCTCATGTTCTTGTCAACAATATTGTGGAGTTTAACATAAAAATAATTTTTTTCACATGTTTGGAAGTGCTCAATAAATGGTAACGAGGCACCAATGCTTCTATTAATTAATAGAACATTGATGCTTCTATTGATTTATAGAGCATTGGTGCTTCCATTAATCTTATTTTGTATAAAAAGTTCATAGTTTTTATATATGATGATGATTCTTGTATAAACAGTTCATAGGAAAACAACTTATTGTAGTGAGCATGATGGTAGCTCATCCTAACAAGAGAACAAGACAATCACTACAAGGAAAAGACCTTGTAGAAGAGGTTTTTAGTGTTACAAAATTGACAAAAATGATCAAAAAAACCTCTGCTAAAACATATGTTTTTGGTAACAGATGTTTTTTTGGAGATTATAATGGAAATTCATTATAACTAAAAAAATATTGGCGGCTGGAGGTTTTATATGATGTTTTTCTAGGCGGTGTGCTTCATGGTGTATACACACTTGTGTGTTCTAAAACTTAAAGCAACGATGCTTACATTTGACTGAAAGCAACGGGGCAATAAAAAAAAATACTGGGGCACTGATGCTCTTCTAAATAATAATGCATTGATGCTTTAATAATAACAATCCACCGGTTGAATCTATGATACCATGCACCGGTGCATTATGTTGGGGTCCTATAATCATAGGTAACTTGTTTTTTCTGCTACCTATTTGGCGTTTCTCTCGTGATGAAGACATCTGGCTTTCTCGACTCGGTTGATTCTGCTTCCCCCTCCATTCGTTTCCTTGATCCTTCATCACCCTGCCCGATCCTTCATCACCTTGGTGTGCCCTTCATTCCCTCATCCTTCACTCTTCACCCCTTTGCCATTTTCATCCCTGCATAAACAAGCTTAGGATAAAATAAAAAACAATAGGTTAATAATGTTAGCAATTAAAATTTAGTGTAGTTAGATTAATTAAAATATGTTAGACTTATTAATAATTAATAATTAAGTTAGTTTGTGTAAGTTAATAATTGGGTTAGTTTATTAAATTAAAACATTAATTAAGAAATTAAATTATTAAACATATAAATTAAAAAACATAAACATTTAAATAAAACATAAATTAAATAAAACTAAATAAAATATACATAAATCAATTAAAAATAAAACAATATAAAAAACATTAATAAATAAATAATAAAAACAAAAAATAAAAAATATAATAAAACAAAACAAATTAAAAAACAAACAAGATACAATATAATGTAAACAAAATAATAAACAAATAAAACAAATAAACAAAAACACGTACAATATATTAAAAAAACAAAACATTTATTAAAAAATAAATAAAGTAAAACACACACAAACAAAAAAAAAATTGAAAAAAAAAATAAAAAATTAATCCTAAGTCTAAACACTCATGCACTCCCCGGACGCCCCCCCCGTCCCCTCATGTCCCATCAACACCAAGGGCATCCGAGCAAGTGGTATTGGGAGGGACACTTGTCACCCCCTATTGAATTCAACCCCCCCCTTGCAATACCACTTACCACCTCAGGGGGGTCTGAAAACCACCTTCACCTTTGCAAAACCACCCCCCCAAATTCACAAAACCGCTATTTTCCAAGTTTTAACCAGTCGACTTACGGGAAGGATTCCAGGCAAACGGGAAGGAATT
Source organism: Picea glauca (assembly GCA_000966675.3). Lineage (NCBI taxonomy): Eukaryota > Viridiplantae > Streptophyta > Pinopsida > Pinales > Pinaceae > Picea > Picea glauca. The sequence continues at coordinate 323,680 of JZKD02S1672968.1, read as the reverse complement.
GTGAAAAATCGAGAGAGGGTTTTCTTTGTAATGGGATGAAGAACAAAATTTTCTCTCAGTGTTTGCACAAGTGACAACATTTGGGAGAATCGAAACCATCTTTGAGCCCCATTTTGCATCTTTTCATTTTTTCCTGTTTCAATCCTAATTTTCCAGGAGTTGTTTTAACGAATTGAAGATGAATTTGGATAAATTGAAAAATTATATTTGTCTGGAACATACTCATATACAAGAACCTCTTTAATTTTATACACAAATGTCATCGTTGAGGGGAAGCAAATGTCTGAGTTGACCCCTTTTTTCAGCAGTTCGACTCATCTTTCATGGCGAACAGTCCAAGATTTTCAGGGATTCATTTCTATTTTTGGACAAGGTGGTTGAATTTGACCTCCTAGTATTGAGGGGTGATATTTCCTATATTGATCAGTTGGGGACCATGATTCAATTTTTGTAAAATATCTCATAGGGCCTCTTTAAATCAAATTGCAGTTATACGAGTCAAGATTCCAGGATTCCTGTGACATATATTTTTGGTGAAGTGTCTCTTTTGTAATATGTTTTCCCTGTCACATATTGATTTCTTTATGAATTATTCAACAAAATATTATGATCATAAGTTTTTTTAAAATACACTATGTTTCTGGCTGTGAATAATTTTTGTGTTTTCAACTAAATGGTTAGTTTCATAATTATTAATTTCTATGATAAGATCCTCTTTCCTCACCCTTTCTTTCATATCATAAAACAATTTCAAAGAATCCAACAAGGTGCCTATCTTGCCCTGTGAGTTTTCCCTGTAGAAACTGTCTTGATTGGATCAAGCCTCTTTGACTCCATTGCCCATGGACTTCCTTTCCTGTTCCAGCCAACCAATTTTAAAAACCAAACCTCTATACAGTAATAGCTAGCCTAAGATCCATATTCAAAAAAATCTAAATCTTATATAGATATCCCTCTCTAAGTCTTGGAGGGTTATATCCTTGACTCGAAGAAGTTTGATGTTACCTCGGTGATTTCCTCCACAGCCTTGGGAAAATTACAAAGCGCTAATAGAATGACGACTCCACTGGGGAACCTTCCTCAAAATTCATATCAAGTTCCAAAACTGATGACTGATGGTGGAAATTAATCAGACACCATAAAGATGAATCGTCCACCTGGTGACTCCAATCAGCTCCAGATCATTCCTAATTCAAAAACTCCACTGGAGGAAGAACCTGAAACATGACCAGACCATATGAAAATATTAGGTATTTAAGTTGGAATTTTATCCAAGATGTAATTGGTTTCATTTTTAATTATTTCTTCCCTTTTTGTGAACATGGCCAAGAACATAGTGTTGAAACTCATGTTGATCAAATTCAACCTGAGGAGCCTCAAGAGATCAAGACTAGTTTTATAGATCTTGTACATACTCCTACACTTTTAAATATTCCAAATAGATACAAGCCTCTTATCTTACCCCCTATATTCCATGATTTCCCTGCCAATTATTATAAACATCTTCCCGGATTTGATGGAGAACATGGTAATATCATTGCTGAGAAACACATTTAGGGTTTTGGGAATTTTCTTGACCTTTTTGAGGTTGAGTAAGTTGATGCCTGGATTAGGATTTTCACTTTATATTTGCAAGGTAGAGCTAAGGAATGGTTCAGAACTTTGTCAGTTGCAAGCAATTAAAATCTTCAGCAGTTTGTAGAAGTCTTCCTTGGTAAATGGGATATCAAGAGATTTTTTTTTCTCATTTTAGAAGAGTATGATCATTTGAAAAGACAACCAGGAGAGATAGTGCAACACTTTTCATCCAAATTCAATCGAGTTAACAATATTGATATAAGACCACCTCCTGGTTAATCTCTTTTACGCTACCCAGATTCCTTTGATCCAGAGATGGCATTTCAGTTGAGAGAAAGGAACACTACTACACTCAAGGAGATGCAGGATAATGCAATTAGTGTGGAAGCTAATTTGTTGATCAAAAGGCAAAATTTGGAGGCATAAGATAGAAAGAACAAAGAAAAGAAGCAGCTGAAATCTTCAGAAGCTAAACTGGACATTCTAGAAAATACCATAGAAGAAATGTTACATAGGATTAGCATAAGCGAAAAACTTGTTGTTCAAAGGCAACATGTCCCATAGATTATAGAGAAAGAAAGGGTCACTGTTCCCAAACACTTTGTATCTCACCCTTGGTATCATGGATTGGAAAATGATCATTTCATATATTCAATTCACGTCAAAGTCAAAGATGAAACTCCATCTCAACTTGCAGAGGAACAACCAACAAATATGATGTGCATGTTCGATGACATTTCCTACCTGGATAATATACCCAAGTATGATCAATATGAGGATGATTATGTGGTTGAAATAGATGCTGTCTGTTCAAAGCAATCAACAACATGTTGTTGGTAGGAAGAAGATTAGTTACAACTCAAATATGGCAATCAACCTGTGCATATTGATTATGACAACAAGGAGGAAAATGCAGCGAATCTCAGAGTAAGTGAAAGATCTATGCCTTTATGTTTCTCTTCATTTCAAATTATGAGAGAAAAGTATACTCAAGTTGTTGACAGTAAAGATAAAGAATGTTCTGATCACTCAGTTGAATATGTCATTGAGGATATGGAAGTTGTTCTAGACCCAGAATTACAGCCCTTGAGCTACATTGATTTTCAATTTCCAAATGAAATATTAGAGCCCGAGAAAGAGTATGAGTTAACCCAAAATAAATATGTACCATTAAGCTTTAATTTGTTTCATTTTTCAAAGAAAATGTTTAATCATGTCATGGATGATAAACACACAGAAGATCAGGAACTTTCATTGGAACCAATGCAACAAACATCTCAGTTTCTACAAGATCCAGTAGCTGATTTCTTGGATGACTTTTGTTGTTAAAGTCATGGTTCATTGGCCAGCTATGAACTTAAAAGAGGTTATGATATAGACATGATTAGGCAGTCTCTTTCATGGTCTTCTTTAGTAGGAGTCTCATTTCAAAGTTCACCAGAACATTTACAGCCATATCAGAAAGTGCACGAGGATGCAAATAACATAGATACAGTGCCAAATCATGTTGTTGACTTGGATAAATTTAAAAATCAAGGAACATGTCAGTTATACCTTGATCATATAGTTACCTATATGGAGAAATTTTTCACTGCAGAACCCCAATCTATTTCTGGAATTACTTTTGTTCTTCAGGATTGTCGAGGTCTCTGTTGTAAAGATCAATAATGTTTTTAGCAGTCGCCATTTCACTTTGCAATTTTGAATCTATGGACAAAAGGTCAAGTTTCCTTTTTGACTGTGCTAACAAGAAGTCAAGTAGTCCACTGGTCTCAGCAACTACTTGATTGGATTCATTGGCATTTTTGTATTATTTGATTTAGCATGATTTTCAACAGTATAGGGTAGGTAGTAGTGGGCAAATAAGCTCAATCTATCTGAGCATTCCTTTCAACAATTTTTTCAGTTTCAATTTGCAGTACAGTTTCCAGTTCAGTGTGCATTTCAAGTTCAGATTTCAGTTTGATTTGGTTTTAGTTGAGAGATCGAAACAGGTACAAGTTGCAGAATAAGATCTTGGGATCAACCCAACGGATAAGGCACTGGACTAGATGTTCAAAGTTCAGTGGTTCTTGACACCTCCTGAAAGAGCTTCCATCCCTAGGTGGACCCTATGTTGAGGTCCTATAATCATAGGTAACTTGTTTTTTTAGCTTCCTATTTGGCGTTTCTCCCATGATGAAGACATCTGGCTTTCTGGACTCAATTGATTATGTTTCCCCCTCCATCCATTTCGCCCGATCCTTCATCACCATGCTCGATCCTTCATCACCTTGTTGTTCCCTTCATTCCCTCATCCTTTACTCTTCACCCCTTCGCCATTTTCATCCCTGCATAAACAAGCATAGGCTAAAATACAAAACAATAGGTTAATAATTTTAGTAATTAAAATTTAGTGTAGTTAGATTAATTAAAATATGTTAGACTTATTAATAATTAATTAATTAATAATTAATAATTAAGTTAGTTTGTGTAAGTTAATAATTGGATTAGTTTATTAAATTAAAACATTAACTAAGAAA
>JZKD02S1672968.1:296431-319530 GCA_000966675.3 Picea glauca | reverse complement strand
AAGTGGTATTGGGAGGGACACTTGGCATCTCCTGGTGAATTCAGACTCCCCCCTCCCAATACTACTTACCACCTCAGGGGGGTACGAAAACCACCTTCCCCCCTCCAACCCCCCCCAAATTCACAAAACCGTTATTTTTCCAGTTTTAACCGATCCACTTCCGCGAAGGATTCCAGGCAAACGAGAAGGAAGTTTGAAAAACTGAGAGAGGTTTTTCTTCATCACTGGGGGAAGAACAAAAAAATATATCAGGTTTTCCACAAGTGCCAACATCTGGGAGAATCGAATCCATCTTTGAGCCCCATTTTGCAGCTTTTCATTTTTTCCGGTTTTAGTCCTGGTTTTGCGGGAGATGCTTTAGCGAATTGAAGATGAATTTGGATAAAATGAAAATGGTTTTTGTCTGAAACATAATCATATACAATAACCTCTTTCAATTTATACACAAGTGTCGTCATTGAGGAGAAACAAACATCTGAGTTGACCCCTTTTTTCATCAATTCGGCCCATCTTTCATGGCGGACAATCCAAGATTTTTCAGGGATTCATTTCTGTTTTTGGACGAGGTGGTTGAATTCGAACTCCTAGGACCGAGGGGTGGTATTTCCTATATATTAATGTAATTTTAAAGAAAAATGGTTGATCCGTTGGGGACCATGATTCAATTTTTGTAAAATAGCTCACAAAGCCTCTTTAAATCAAATTTTAGTGATACCAGTCAAGCTTCCAAGATTCCTATGGCATATATTTTTGGTGAAGTGTCTCTTCTATAATATGTTTTCCCTATCACATACTGTTTTCTTTCTGAATTATTCAACAAAACATTACAATCAGAATTTGTTTTAAAATACACTCTGTTTCTGGCTGTGAATAATTTCTGTGTTTTCTACTAGATGGTTAGTTTCAGAATTCTTAATTGCTCTGATATGATCCTCTTTCCTAACCTTTTATTTAATATCATACACCAATTTCAAAGAATCCAAAAAGGTGCCTATCTTTCCCTGTGAGTTTTTCCTGTAGAAACTGTCTTGATTGGATCATGCCTCTTTGACTCCATTGCGCATGGACTTCCTTTCCTATTCCAGCCAACCAATTTTAAAAACCAAACCTCTGTACAGTAATAGCTAGCCTAAGATCCATATTCAAACAAATTTAAATTTGATAGAGAGATTCCTCTCTGAGTCTTGGAGGGCTAGATCCTTGACTCGAAGCGGTTTGATGTTACCTCAATGATTGCCTCCACAGCCTTGGGAAAATTACAGAGTGCTAACACGTTACAAGAAAAACTTGACTGGTGGATAAAATTTAAAATTCATTGATGTGGAAGTTTGATACAAAAGCATCAATGCATCATTTTAATTAAACGCACCAAAAGACTGATTTTTAGTATTATAATTGTTGTTGTTAAAATATTATTATGATCAATGATGGTTCATTGTATTATAACACCGATGCTTTTTATCATTAAATGCACAAGTGTTCATTTTCTCTTTTTAGAAACAATGACCTGTGATGGTGCAATTATTTTTATTTTTTAATTGCATTGTTCATAAAAAAAATTGACATATATATTTTTTTTCTGAGGAAAAAATCGTAATTTTATATCATCAGTTGTGATCAAAATTACATTTTGTAGATATACTTCTAGAGTGTATTCATATAATATGTATGTCTATGTATCTACTTCAAATCTCGTTGAAGTCCTTCCTTTTATATTTATGTATTCAAATTTGTTGGGATTTTACAAAATTTGCAATCCAAAAGGTATTTAGTGTTCACATGAAGGTTCTTTGTTTTTCTTGAAAGTGTTCATTTAAGAACTCTGAAATCTTCCAGTGGCCCAATTCCATGTGTGAGCCTTCTTTCGAGGCCCGATCTTCCTCTTCATTTCTTTCCCTATACACATGATGACAGGTAAAAGAATAAAAAACATCTGTAGTGATTTTATGTCTTCCACAATAATATCAAGTCTGATATTTGTGCATATTTGAGAACCATTAATTCAGTTTATCACATTTTTTGAGTCTCCATAAATTGTTATCACTTTACAATTATGTTCAAGTGCAAAGGCCATGAGTAGTTTGAGGCTCATTAGTTCTGCATAATTGTTTGTTCCTTCTCTTAAGCTAGAAGTCAAAGTGTAGTAGTGTGAGTCTGAGACGTATAAAATCCATCCTCCCCCACATTTATAATTTTGGGAGGCTCCATCAAAAAAACCCCAAGGTTTTGTTTTATCAACGGTGACTTCTCTTATAATTCTTTTCTTGACTCACCCTTCATTTGGTAAGTATGAAGAGAGGATGGCCAAGCTTTTGAGTGTGGTTTTTTCGGGTGCTAGAAAAACCTCTTTAAAAATGACTTCATTCCTAGTATGCCAAACACCCCATATGATTAACAGGGTAGAAATCTGTAGGATTTAAAACCTCTGTTCTCCCACCAATTCCTCCAGGCTTGTTCTAAAGATTGGTCAGTCCATCAAAAGTGTTGTTTCATAATTCTGGACAATTCTGTCCACACCTCCTTTATATATTGACAGTCTATGAAGAGATGTTGTGTCATTTCTCCGTCCATTTTAAGCAACGGACACCTAATCGGACTAGACAAATTTATTTTTTGTAGTATGTCCCAAGTTGGAACCTTGTTATTTAACACACTCCACATAAATAGTTTCGATTTTGCAGGACAATTTATTCTCCATAGTTTTTTCCACCACCAGATCGGTTCTTCTTAGACTTGTTCTTGGATTAAGAAGTTATACCCTTCCTTTGGATTGTAGATACCTAAGGCAGTTCGGTCCCAAATAAGTCCGTCCTCTTGATCCATTAATATTACCTGTGTTTCTTTTATGGTTGTAATGTATCTTTCCAGCTCTGTTGTATCTGCATCATTTAGTTAGAGACCAATAGCCAATTTCCATCCTTGAGTCCAAAAGTTTGTGGCATCCAGATAGACAAGTTTGTCTAAAGTGTCAAAGCCTTTGATTCTCAAAGGAAGAGTAAGTTGATCTGAAAGAAGGCGATTTCCTTCACTGCCCATCCAGGGGTCTGTACCCAACCTTACCTGGTGACCATTTCCTATTTTCCAAGCTAGTCATTCCCTAATAACTAAGAAGGATTTAATAATAGTCTTCTAGATGATCGATACTCCTTTCAAAGATTTATGAGCCCATCTGATCCATGACTCCAAAGAATCAGGTTCAATGTATTTTCTTATAACTACTTTTGTCTAGAGATTGTTTGTGGTTATCAATTGCCAACCCCCTTTTGCAGCCAATGCTTTTGAGAAAACACAAAATTTTTTTAGACCCCATCCTCCTAGGGCCTTTGGGAAAATGATCCTTTTCCATCAAACCTAAGGTGTCAAATGAGAATATTTTTTCCCACTCCAGAGAAATTTGAAGGTGATTTTTCGAGCTGCCTCCAGTTTTCCTTTAGGAATCCAAGAGAGTGACATCCAAAAAACTGGAATAGCTTCCAAGGACGATTTAACTAAGACTAGTCTACCTGCCCTAGAAAGCCATCTATGACTCCAAGATAAGAGTCTTTTTTCCAGTTTTTTTAGAAGCCATGTCCAATCCTCTTTCTTGTAGTCATTTGGTTTAAAAAAAAAAAGATACTTCGGCCCTTCTTCTAAAGTATTTTTTGAAAAGGGAAAAAGTTGTCTAAGAAGTCCTTTTTATCTATCTGAAAGTAAAAAAGTAGTGAGGGTGGATTTCTCTTCATTTATGATTATTCCTGTAGATTTTGAGAAGAGATTTATGATGTTTTTTAGGGTCCTAGCCTACGATCTAGATCCCGGTGTGAAGATAAGTATATCATCCACAAAAAGAAGATGTGTAACTTGAAGAGATGCAGTGATTTTAATTCCGAGAAAGGATCTTGAACGTTTTTCAGCTGCAAGTGCCCTACTTAGGCCTTCAACTACTAGGAGGAAAATCAGAGGGGAGAGTGGGAAGCCTTGTCTTAATCCCCTTTCATATCTTACAAAAGGAAAGGCCAAACCATTTATGAGCACTAAGAAGGAGACAGTAGTGATGCAACACATAATCCATCTGATGAAGGGGATTGCAAAGCCTAAATGTGTTAAGAGGAGACATAGATAGAGCCAACTTACTCTATCATAGGCTTTGGAGAGATCGATTTTCAAAACAAAACTTTTTAATTTTCTGGAATTGATGTTGTGTAATGCTTCTTGTGCCACCCCTATCGCTTCATGGATCTATCTTACTTCCAGAAATCAGAACTGTTCGCTTGAAATTTTGTTAGAGAGGATTCTTTTTAATCTTCTTGCTAAGACTTTGGACATGATCTTGTAAATGAAATTGCAGAGTGAAATTGGTCTGAAATCATCCAAAGAATCCATATTTTCTGTTTTTGGGATTAATGCTATAAAAGTGGAGTTTAGGCTTAGTGTAATTTGACCTGTTAGCCTGATCTCTTAAACTAGCCTTAGAATATCCTGTCCGAGGAGATCAAAGAAGCCTGGGAAAAATTCAATGGTCCATCCATATGGTCCTGGTATTTTTTCCTTTTGAAAGATTATCATCACTCCTTTTAAATCCTCTAAGGTCACCTATTCCATTAGCATTCTGTTATCCTCCTTATTTGCAAAACTAGGGAAGTACTGTGTCATTCACATCACTTCTTCTATGGTAGCCTTGTTTTCTACTTTGTAGAGTTCCTGGAAGTACTTTTTCCCTATTCTTGACATTCCTTCAACGATATGTTCCTATGTTCCATCTTGGTCCTTAAGATGCCAAATGGTGTTAGAAAACTTTCTACCTTTTGCATAAGCTTGAAATGTTTTTGTGTTCTCATCTCTACTTTTCATCCATATGGCTTTGATTTTTAATCTCCACATCTCTTCATTTTACTTGATTAGTCTATTTCTCCTTTCTTCCATTGTGATCCCCCTTCTTCCTCTGACAAGATATCTAGTTGGTTTTCCAAAATTTTGAGTTCCAAGTCCTCCGAAAGTAGTTTCTGATAAGCCCAACTCTTTGTTTTTCCTTTGATTCTTTGGAGGTTTTTAATAAAGTGAGCACCAGTCGAGCAGTTTATTTCTAGAGAAAAGGGGGAACAGTTTTATCTAACCAGTTTAGTAAAAGAGTCACTGGTTAACCAGGTCCTATTGAATTTGAAAGGTCTTGGTGGCTTGATCATCACTTTTATTATTTTTATAAAAATTGGACAGTGGTCTAAGATGCCTCCATAACCGATTGACTGCTTCAGTTGTAGGGGATTTTCCAGCAGAGTGTCCTTTATCAGGAAATGATCGAATATTTCTTTATCAGGAAACGATCCCCTACTTTATTATTTCTCCAAGTTGGTTTGAGTTTTATAGGCTCAATGTCCAACAAGTTTCACTCAACCAACTTTTGACTGAAAAAACTGGTCAATGGATCTTCCCTCGCGTGTGTTCCCTAAACTTCAGAAAAACCTAGGGAAAAGTTTAAGTCCCCTCCAAGTATAACTTGTTGATATTTCAAGAAGGATTTTCAGAAGATCTTGTCCCAGTAGGGTCCTTTGTTTTGACAGGGGTCGTAGATGTTGACAATGTTAAGAGGATCTTCCAATTCTGACGAGAGGACTGTAATACTGATTCCTCATTCAAATCCCCAAGAGTTGATGAATTTTATAGATCATGTATTCCATCCAAAATCTAGTCCTCCGGATCTTCCAGTTGAACCCAAAGTTTCGAGATTCCATCCTGGGAGTAAGGAAAATAGTCTGGATTTTACTTCTTCTCCTTCCCCCATCGTTTCTTGTAGGAGAAGTATATTATGGTGTTCTGAGTCGATCACCCTCTTTAGGGATAGTCTTTTGAGGAGGCCAGCCAATCCCCTATAGTTAAAAGAGAAACATTTCATCAAGGCCCCTTTCCTAGGGCTCGCCTTGCTCTAAGCACCCGTTCAATAGAGAGTTGTTTCCCGGCTAGGAGGTCACTCTTGGCTTTCTTTTGTGCCTTCGAAAAAAATGATTTTCTGCCCCACTCGCTTTTTTTTGAGTTTGATTGCTCCATGGCTAAACCCCCCGAAGGTAATTTACTAAGAGAACTTAAGAAATAACTCCCTGTAGAGGTGGCCAAGGAGGAAGAGGAGGAGTCCTCTTTGACAGAGTTGGGATGAAAAATAGTTGAAGGGGAGGGTGTAGCGAATTCCAGAGGGGTTGAAGATCGAAAGGTGAGTAGGGGAGGTAAGAGAGGGGGGAGGGGAGTGGGGGAGTGGGAAGGGAGAGGTGGGAAAGGAAGAGTCCTCAACCACTCATTTCCATTTAAAGTTAAATTTTTTATTAAAATAGTAATGGGGGGAGTAGAGTTTGAGGAAGTACCCGAGGACACTAGAGATGCCAGTCCCAATGCAACCTTGGGAGGGCTCTGAGCTTCTAGTCTTGATTTAGAAGCAAGTCCTAAGAAATGATCATGGCGTTCTAGTATCGAAGCCTTTGGAAAGATGTCAGTCTGTCATCCTTTTTCCTTTTGAGATCAAAGACTGTCGCTTGTGGGCGTAGCAGGAGTTATGTTTTGAGTTCGCCCTTTACCCAAGTTGTAAATTGTTCCTCTAGTTCTGACTGGTAGCTTACAACTCTTGAGAAGATGTCCATATTGGTGGCATATCCTACACCTAAAAGGGATTTTTTCGTAATCCAGTCTCTAATTGTAGGTGTAGCCTCCCCAACTGAGATCAACCTCTTCGCGAAGACCTTCCCTGATGTTTGAATTGATCAAAATTCTTTCCACCTTCCTTTGTTTTGTTTCTTCGAAGGTCATGTCAGCATCCAGGAAGTCGTCTATGTAGTTTTTGATTGATTTGAAGTGCTCGAAGGTCCACAAATGAAAGGGGAGCACAGGGAGTCTTACCCAAACCATAATTTTATCCAACCATTATGTACTTGCATCGAAAAGTGGACTCTAGGGTTTGAGAAGAAGAGGGGAGTTATTTATGCTCCATGGTTTTCCTAGCACCCACTTGGAGTGCTCAGAATTTTTGAAGTTAAAAGCATACCAATTCCTATTCAGCTCAACAATATTCGAGAGATAACCTAAATGTTCCTTCCAAACATTATCCATCCAATCAATGATAGGTCTGACTACAAAGGTTATTCCAATGGCTCGGCCTACTAGCATTTGGTTTTGCATGTGGATTACTTGGCTAATATCTACATCTTCTTCTAGGGCCAAGTTTCCAATCTTCCCTTTTGTTTTTAGGTTTTTCCTTTCTAACCTAGGCCCTTCTCCTACCATCATTCGAGATCCACCACGGTGTGACCTACTGTCGGAGAAAAGAGAATGGGGAGTTGCCTGAGAGAGTTATTTAGAAATAGAGGACCAATCATAGCCTCTATGTTCCTCAACCTCTAACAGAGCCGAGATAAAACCCTTGTCAGCAGGAAAAGAGGGAGATCCTTCTTAGCCTTGTTCTATAAAAACATCTAGAAGACCCGAAAGCCCTCTGTAAACACCAAAGGGGATAAGACCTGAAAGATTATAAGAGGGTGGGGAGAGTAAAAGACCTCCCTCATATTGGTTAAACCATTCCAAATCTGAGGTCTTGTGTGGACTAAGAGAGGGTAAATAACCACCTGTAGGGTTGCACAGACCATAAATCCAAGGCTCAGAGAAGTCTCCAAAAAGGACATTATCGAGCAGAGGATTTTGGACAGAAATTCCTGGCTCGATCGTTGGAGGAGGTTGATGTAGGGGAGGAGATTTCTCCAAACCCATGAGTTGTTAAAAAACACTTCCACCTATCAATTCCTCAATCAAAACGACATCTAGAGGAGCAGGTTCCATGTAGGCGTTAGAATCCATTGGGGTTTGCGGGTAAAGAAATTGTATTGAAGGGTAAAATAGACGACGAGAAACCACCAAAAAATACCGAGAAAGGGATAACAATCGATAGAATGGAAAAACAAAGAGTGTTCCTAATCCCAGAGTGGGAGTGGTAAACGCTCCTTAACTGCAGGCTGGTATGGTTAATTCTCTCCATAACCGCAAACCCTTCCAGGAGAAAATCCTAGATGAGCCATATACAATGCTCTATGTGCTTCTCTTAATAATTTGACATATATCTTACAATAATATTCATATAAATTAAATTTTGAGTAGTGCATTTGGATATGATGTTTGGATTAATTTGTTATATCTTTATGTTTATCATCTCTTCATTATAATATTTAATCATCCATATATTGAATCAACGAAATAAAATTTCATAATGAAATTGGACAACATAATAGAATAAAATAAAATGTGTTTGATTATATATAAATAAGAGGCTATTTGTCATACAAAATGGGACACTTATTGGTAACCCCTTGTCTTTCAATTGGGACACTATGTCCATTAAATTAAACAAAATGTCTGATTTTGTAGCATCCTGCTCTTGTGCGCACCTGATGTGACTTATTCTTTGAGGACACTTGCGTGCAAGTGATTTGGTTCATTATATGATTGACTGTTTCACTTATGGATTATGAGGATGTTGTGGATACGATGATATGTTATTTGATTATATATGTGTCGACATGTGCTATTGACTGGTTTCTCCTGAGTGTGCAAGACTCTTGATAGGTTGGGGATGTCGATGGCATCAATGGACCTCCTTGGACTCTGAATCAAGTCAGGGAGTGGACTGTTTATGGTTTGCATATTTTTGTTATTGCATATGTGACATATGACTGGTATATTATGATTTGTGGATCGCTGACATGTTGGTTGATGGCTGCAGTTTGACGATATCTTACTAATCAGACTCATATTTGGAGTAAATGGGTCATGCACGACAACTAGAGATATTGAAGGAGAGGTGTGGCAACAATGCTTCCACAACCTACTAGCACTCCCATCGTGGATCAGAATGTAGGTTAACGATTACCTAGTTCGATAGATCCACAATGTCATGAGGCAAGACTGAGATAGTCGCTCATGAAGATTATAAGGGGCTCGCAATAAGGAAGGGTCCTTATTCCTTAGAGGCCCTTAGTCTCCCACAAGGTTTCCTGACGGAGTATTTACTCCAAGGGTGGACGTCTACCAAAATAAATCAAAAGGCGAGTGGCACCCTTGGAGCATGTACTGTGTCTTGAAGGGAATGTTGCACAAATGAAACATGAAGGAAGGTGAGTGGCACCCTTTGAGCACGTAGTGCGTCTTGAAGGGAACATCATGATTTCAACACTGGTGAAGCAATGAACCTAGGTGCGTAGAAAATAATATCTTACCTTGACATGGCCAACCTTAAAATAATTTATGTATCGGCAAAGTTTATTAATTATAACCTTTCCCTTAAAAATTTGTTAAGCCTAGTTGAAATTAAAGCCCAAGTCTAAGTAGGATATGAGGACAAAAATTTAATTAAGCAATTAATAAAGGGGGGATGAAGAAAAATGGGGGGTGACAATTAAATTTAGAATTTAAAGGAGGATTAAATTATTTAAAAAGATTAATTGTTTTTTATGTGCAAAATTGCTAAATTCGAACTTAGACAAAAAGGGGAAATTAATTGCAAAAGGAATGTGGAACATAGAAGGAATCTAGTATAGAAACATTTCCTAAAATGAACTCAACTAAGCTTTAAGAAAGATGTCATTCATTAAGGGAATGTGAGGGAATAAAGGGACATCGAGGAGCATTTTTAGGAATGCTTTTAGGTGGGTGAGGGAAATTGTCAAATTAATTTAATTAATTAAATGAATATATGGTGCAACTAAGGGATGGGGTGACAAGTGTATGGGGGAGAATATTCCTAATAAAAATTTAATAAAAATATATTAATGTGTATTTTGGCAACTAGTCACTAAGAAAAATCTATAAAAGAAATGGCAGAGGAGGGGAATGGATCATGACTGGTATGCGTAAGATTATGCTGCCGTATTTTTGTTGAATGAATTTTCTTGTGGGAGTTGGGATACCCAACTCGAATACAGAGTGGTAGCTCAACCTTACGAGGCGAGTTGGGTGCTAGATTATTCTCCGGATTTCCGTGTGTGGCCCCTTTGTGGATCGGGGGGCTAAGGGGGAAGAAAAGTACCCCTAGCGTTGGCTAGGGGGTACCGGTGAGGTATCATTGATTATAAATCATGATCAAGGAGGATGGCTAGCAGTCGAAAAACATCAACAAGTCCAACCACCAGTTACAGTACACAAGTTTGAAAATTTGCATTTGTAAATTAGTTAATTTTTTTTTTGTATATGGGTTCATATGTTGAGTAATTTGTAATGGATTTCTGGAACTATATGTGTGTGAATTTACTTAATGCATTTATCTCATAATGAAGAGGCTTGTGTGTATAATTTTTGCAAGTATGAATGGTATTGGCTTTAGTATACTAATACTAGCAATCTTGGCATGCAATATCTGAGTATATTATTCTCTTACTCTTGTCACCTGTTAGCATTAACAAAACAAAAATCATACGTCCATAATCCCATACCAAGTGTTATTCATGTTGAGGTTGTGATCCTTGTTTTCATTGAATATTTTTTTCCCACTAAACCATGTTGTTTAATGTATTCTTGTCCATCGAATTTAAAAAAATTGTTAAATTTGCTCCTTGAACCCTTGAGTTTAATTTGTAGATTCTGGTAATGAAAGAAGGGTATCATTGAGGTAGAGGAAATACCAATATGTAACACTTTCCACTTACATTATGTTGAAGAAATAGGGTTCATTATACCAACCACACTTGAATCAATCTAATACTTAGCTAAATCTGAATCATTGTAGAACTCGATTGTTGTTTTAAGTAATCATGGGTGGAACTAATCTCATATCCCTATTCAATGATAAGAATACCAGAGTGTGAACCTCATGGCATAGATAAGGGAAATATTGGTTAACGATATTTTGCCTTCTACCCAATTTAATCCTCCAAATTTATGTTTCAATATTTTTCTGCTCTTGATAAACCAAGTTAGTGGTTATTCAACACAACAAAGCCCTATTACTCACTAACCGATTACTTCCAAAATTCAATTGAATTATGTGGAGACCTACCTTGAGCCTCGAACTCCAGTCGCCACCTCCTTTCCATCCATGAATGTTGGATCTTCAATATGGGTATATCGAAATTGGTAGAACTGAATCTCTGGGATGCGATCTTAAATTACATAATCTATCGCTAATTAATATTTTGTCTTACACATGTTCTCTGATTGCCGTATGAGTATTGATCTATCTCCTTTAATTGTTCCACCCCTAAACATTTTTTTATATCCTCCCAAGTGATTGGGGTGTCTCCGTCCAGCTCACTGGTTGTTTTCTTTTTCCCCAGAGATCCTATTCCTCCCTCAACAAGGTAAAGGAAATAACTTCTGAGTTTTACATGCTCCGTTGTCTTCTAAAATCACCCAGAAATTGTGTTTCTCTGCAATAAGTTAGTACATAAATCTATGAGATTTACAGTGGCACCTTCTCCGTGTTTCGAGGTCCAGGGTGTTACCCTCCTCCCTCCTCTCCTTTCCCAGTGAAAATGCTTCGTTGTAAGGTCAGTGAGTTTTCTCTCTCCTTACCCCGTGAAGGTCCTCCCAAGCCTAGTGAATGGGCTCATATTACTCAGTGATTTTCACTCCTCTTCCACCATGAAATGTTCCCACAGTCCAAGTGAAGTTCTCTCCCTTTCTCTGTAGTACCTCCTTTTTATCAGTGCGTCCATCCTTCATTTATCTACGCATAGATTTAGTTAATATGTAGAAGACTAAAAACTAATTGCTTGAACATAGAGGAATTCCAGACAGTTATTGTGATATCAATAGTCTACCACTATAAAAGGAAGGGTTATTAATGTTGTTCTTAAATTGTTAATTCTACTTGGGTTCTCATTTGAAAAAGGGATTTTGGAATAATATTCATTGTAGGAAGGGGTTGAGTACCCTTCTTCGGATTTTATTATCTTAGTTTAATTCAATAATATGCAAGTGTAGGTGAAGGGAGTGTCATTACATGTAGGAGGATGATATAAAACATATCTCCACCTTTAGTACATTGACCCTTGCTGAGTAAACCTTAATGTTGGCTAGACATATCACTTTTAGATGTCGTGACGATTGTGCCTTGGAAATTAATGTTTAAGTTTAGAGATACTTGTGCCACAATTTTAACTTGTTGGAGGGATAACTAATTAAATAAATTCCTTGTGCGCCATGAAATTTTACTATAATGTATGTGGTTAGACATTGAACTCTTACACGCACCAAAAACTAAAAAAAATGATTGCTTGACCTTGAACTTCATGCACTCTAAAAATTATGTTGATGTGTAATGACTAAGTAATGGGTTCTCTGGCGTCTTGAATTAGCATTTTATCGGATGGATTGAATGATTTTTTTCTATGCCTTATTTTAATTGTTAAGTGTTTGCGCCTTGATATATATAGCTATGTGTGAATGGGATGTTGTAGTTACCTTGGCGCCCTAAAAATTTGATGAATATTTACCTTGCGACATTTATTATGATGTGATTAGTAAACGAGATTGATTGCACATTGGAATAATGATGGATGTAAAATGAATTGGCCTTGGTTACTAGCGCGCATATCATTAAGGGTGATGCACAATTAGTTTAGTAATAAAATTTACTTGCGCACCTTAACTTAAGTAGGCATGTGATTGCTTCGTCATTAATCTCTTGCACCTTGAAATTTCTCTTAACTAATCTTGCATCATGAATTTACTAGAAACATGACTGATTTGGCGAACAATGTTTTCTTGCACTTTTACTTAAGTTAACATGTGATGGTTTAAAATGGTTTACTCTCATGCACAGGGATTATTATAATGTTGATTTATGATTGATAACAATGCCGACTACTCTTGCACCATGATAGTTTATTTTAGGTTGATTGATTGTTCTAGTAGATGTTGGTGTTGATCGTTAGTGGGATGTAGGCACCTCCTTTTTCCTTAGAACAGTCGCCATCCTTGAGACCTTAAATGATCAAAATAGATGGGAACCTTGGCTTGAGCATTGCTTATGTGTCATGGAGGTCCTAACCTTGCAGGGTAGGTTGGGCAGGTAGTATATTATGTGATTCTTATGATTATCTTGACGATCTTTAAATTTGCATTATGTTATCTCATGTATCATGGTGTTATCTGAAGAGTATCTTGATACGCAGAGATGAATGCTTTATGATTCGTATTGTCTATGCGTCATTATTTATTTGTATGAATGAAATTATTATGGACTGCTATTTAATTGTGTAAATGCGTCGATTTGTGTATCACTTTTCATTGTAATGATGTGTCGTCTTTAGGTCATGAATGATTGATGATGTGTTCATGTTGTTCATATATATATGATGATGTGTCAATGAAGTATCTTTTAATGGTGATGTAATTACTAATGTAAAAAAAAAATCCTTGTTAATTGTTGTCATAACGGTGGGGCCTTTACATATGGTATCAGAGCAGGTTCAACCCTACGACTGTTGATCGTCATGCCTTCTACTGAATTAATCCCTTTATTAATACTCAGTGCTAATTGGAATATTAACCTGTCCATGCAGTAATCATGGCTATATGATGCCATAGAAATTCATGACGTGGTACCAGGGGAGGTGGCGTGATGCCTTCAGTAGCACTCATGCCAGAGGGGTCCAAGCCCCAAGGAGAATTACAAGTCTCTAGCATGATCGGATTTCCACGTGGGATGCATTGGGTTTGACAAGGTCCTCCCAAGGAAATGTCAGAGGCCTTGAATAACCATCTGTACTGAGCTAAGGCCAGGGTGTATGTACCCCTGAGGCTCCAAAACACACCCCAGCTAGTGCTAGTAGCATTCACGGGGAACTCTAGAAGATTAAGTTCCTGTGTTCACGAATGCCATGGACAGCACAGCCATCGAGCCATGGCTAGAGAGGAAGGCAAGGTGCTTCACACTTCACGGTTATGACCTCCAACACAAAGGTCTGCATGGTGGTATTTAGCTATAGGGGAGCACTCTTCTATGGTGGAAGACGCTCCTACCTAAGCTAAAACATGGCCTTCAAAGCTGTGTTATGAGAACGGTTCGTGGAACGGTTTCGGGAGAAGTAAATGTCAAAGGAACTCATTGAGCGCTAGCTCAATGAGTCCAGTGCCTTATGATAGGATGGTCGTATGGTGTCGGATTATGAGACCATATTTATGTAGCTACTCTGGTACGCCCCACATCTGAACACGGAGAGGCTAGAGGTCTGTAAGTTCGTGTCGGCCTTAACTCCAACTATCGTGCGAAGGAAAGGATCTAAATGCCTCATACATTTCACAATGTAGTCCAATAGGCCTCGTATATAAGGAAGAATTAACAACAAGAATCAGGGTAGGACTCCTACAATACCATCTAGACTAACAACATTTGTGCATAGTAGCATCGGACACCAACCAGATAAGACATATTGTTATTAATATACGTCTATAGAACCCTTGTACACGACACCATGATTACGGGTTCCTCAACAAAATACCCCTACAAGGGACAACCGCCAACAACCGCAATTAGGCATGTCAGTAAAACAAACCAAGATATTAGGATGTTGGGACAACAACTTATACTTCCAAGCCAGGAGTACTAGACTAGAGACGGGTGCTAGACATGTGGAGAGACACATTAGCAACATGACTATCTAGTTGAGAGGACCTGAGCGGTCGGATCAATAGGACCCACTACAATTGGATATTAGGGAATGGCCCATCGGATTCTTACAGCAATGAATAATCGCCAGGCTGAGCACTAGTTCATTGTGCTCGAGGTGTCGAGTATGATCGCCAACCAAACCTTTAGTTTTTTTTAGATCCCGGTGCTACAAAGAGATCTATTTCTAGCACCATGCTGAAGGGATTTAGGTAAAGGAATTGAACCGGATGAGTTTAGATGCATCAAAATGGCTTCGGGTGCTAACTATATGGTTGATGAAAGGGGTATGGATTGTTGCTTTAACTTGGGGATTCGGTAAGAAACTCCCACCTGCGTCACGATCTTAAGATATTATGATGACATGATCAATATGGACTAGTGGGAATCACATGATGTGATACTCAATGGTAAGATGAAGTGGTTGATTTGGAATGATGATGAGGGATAGAGACGTTTGATTCTAGGAAGGAACCAGGTAATTTCCCTAATTTTCATCGCTTCCCTGTGACTTTGGAAGAGCATACGCAAGGGATGCAAGCTATATGTGATCCTTGTTTTGAATGAAAGGGGTGTGGTGAAGGGACTAGAAAACCTTCCGGTAGTATGATAATTTGTGGCCGTGATTCCCAGAAGCATTTACAGGTGTGTCGCTCGAAGCCAAGATGGAATTTACCATCGAATTAAAATATGGAACTAAATAGGTAGGAGGAAAACCTTATCATATGTCGACCCCTAAGTTACAGGAGTTGAAAATGCAACTGAGGGAGTTGTTGGACCTAGGAATTTATGTCCAAGTGTGTCACCTCGAGGTGCACCTATTATCCTCATACAGAAGAAGTATGGATCGTGGAAGACTTTGTGTTGACTACCATCTTTGAATGAGGCAACATGTAGGAACCCGTATCCATTTCCAAGTATAGACAATTTGATTGATCAAATGAAAGGTGAGACAGTGCATTCAAGATTGATTGGAGATCAGGTTATCACCAGTTATCAATTAAATGAGACTATATTCCTAAGACTACTTTCAAAACATAGTTCAGACTCTACGAGTTTACCATTTGGTCATGGGGACGGAAAAATTCCCCAGGGGTAATATTGAGCATGATGAAAGGGGTGTTCCACGAATACTTCGACAAGTTTGTTCAAGTATTCATTAATGAACATTTGTGGCTGGTACTACTGTGTTTACGAGAGAATGAATTATACAGGAAACTGTCGAAATGCTCTTTTTACCTATCAAGGAGTGACTATCTAGGGCATGTTATCTACGGTGAAGGTATCCCTGTGGATCTAACGAAGGTATAGGCTATTAGGGAATGGCCTACACTAACGAATGTAACAGAAGTATGTAACTTCGTGGGTTTAGCTAGATATTATCCATGGTTCGTTGAGGGTTTTTCAAAGATAGAAATCCGATTACAGGATTGCAGAAGAAGAATAAGAAGTTTGTGTAGACCTGGATGAAAACACCAATACTAAAAGTCCCTGAGATGGAGGAGGACTTCTTGGTGTGCATTGATGCATCCAAGGAAGGCTTAGGCAAAGTCTTGATGCAAGACAATCGAGTGATCGCTTACACCTCAAGGAATCTAAGAAGGAATGAGGAGAATTACATGACACATGATTTGGAATTATTAGCCATTGTGTATGCCCTAAGAGTGTGGAGACAGTACGTGATTGGACAGAAATTTGAACTAAAAAGAAACAACTAACCACTATGGTTTACAACACATTTTTACGTAAGGCAACTAGAATGCGCGAAAAAGGTGTTGGTCATAAATGCTTAGTGAGTAGAATTTCGAGATTACCTACATAAAGGGAACATTGAACATAATGTCTTATGCATTGAGTCAGAGATCACACATATTGTCGGTGATACCTATTTAAGACAAATCTACATGAAAGTATTATAACTACAACGCGACAATGAATGGCATCAAGAGGTTAAGGAATTTATCAGACAAGACACCATGTTGGTATGGAAGTTTGAGGGATTTACTGTGGACAATGACAGATTAGTGAGAGATAATAACCGGATTTACATACCGCCCATTGACGAATTGAGAATTTGATCTTAAACGAAGCTCATAGAGAAGGTGCATGGCTCATCCCGGAGTCACGAAGATGAGGGTAGACCTTAAACCCTTATTCTTCTAGAAATGAATGAAGGCAGACATTGTCAACTACGTGGAGAGATATCTAGAATGTTAGCAAGTGAAGGTTGAACATAGACATCCAACAATATTACTACAACCACACGTTGTTCCAGAATCGAAATGGGAGTTCATTTTGATGGACTTCATTGTTGGATTGTCGCTGAAGGCAAAGAGTCATGACTCAATTTCATGGTAGTTGACACTATGAAAAAGAGTGCACATTTGATCCCTATACATACGACGTATTAGGCGCCAGACATAGACAAGGTATTTATCAACGAGATAGTGAGATTTTTTGGTGTGCCTAAGAGGATCATATCCGATAGGGGAATCAGTGATTATGCATGTTGAGGTTGGGATCCTTGTTTTTTTTGAATATTGTTTCCCCTAAACCATGTTGTTTAATGTATTCTTGTCCGCCGAATTTAAAAAAATTGTTAAATCTTCTCCTTGAACCCTTCAGTTTAATTTGTAGATTCTGGTAATGAAACAAGGGTATCATCGAGGTAGAGGAAATGTCGATCTATAACACTTTATGCTTACATGATGTTGAAGACATAGGGTTCATTATACCAACAACACTTGAATCAATCTAATACTTAGATAAATATGGATCATTTTAGAACCCTATTGTTGTTTTAAGTAATCATGGGTGGAACTAATCTTGTATCCCTATTCATGATAATAATACCAGAGTGTGAACCTCATGGCATAGAGAAGGGAAATCTTGGTTAATGAGATTCTGCCTTCTACCCAATTTAATCCTCCAAATTTCTATCATGGTAATTTTCTGATCTTGATAACCCATGTTAGTGGTTATTCAGTGCAACAAAGCCTTGTTACTCACTAACCAATTACCTCCAGAATTGAATTGAATTATGTCCAGACCTACCTTGAGCCTCGAACTCCAGTTCCTGTGTCCTTTCCATCCATGAATTTTGGATCTCCAATATGGGTATATCGAATATTGGTAGGACTTAATCTGTGGGCTAAATTAAAGGACTAAATTACATAATCTATCACTAATTAATATTCGGTCTTCTACATATTCTTTGATTTTCGTATGAGTATTGATCTGTCTCCTTTAATTGTTCCACCCCTCAACAATTTGTGATCTTCTCCCAAGATATTGGGGTGTCTCTGCCCATCTTTCTAGTTGGGTTTTGTTTTCCCCAACAAACGTATTCCTCCCTCAACAAGGTTAAGGCAGTAACCTCTGAGTTTTACACACTTCGTTTTCTTCTAAAATTGCCAAGAAATTGTGTTTCTTCTCAGCAAGTTAGTACAAAAATATATGATATTTATAGTGCCCCCTACTCTGCGTTTGGAGGCCCAGGGCATTACCCCCTCCTCTCTCATTTCCCAATGAAAAATGATTCACTGTAAGCTCAGTGATTTTTCTCTCTTCTTACCCCATGAAGGTCCTCCCAAGCCCAGCGAATGGGCTCATCTTACCCTTCGATTGTCACTCCCCTTTCTCTAGAGTACCTCCTTTTTATTAGTGTGTTCGTCCCTCATTTATATCTATGTATATTTAGTTAATATCTAGAAGACTAAAAACTAATTGCTTGAACAGAGAGGAATTTCATATAGTTATTGTGATATTAAGAGTCTACCACTATAAAAGGAAGGGTTATTAATTTTGTTCTTAAATTGTTAATTATAATTGGGTTATCATTTGAAAAAGGGTTTTGGAATAATATTCATTGTAGGGAGGGGTTGAGTACCCTTTTTCAGATTTTATTAACTTAGTTTAATTGAATAATATGTGAGTGTAGGTGAAGGACATGTGAATACATGCGGGAGGATAATATAAAACATATCTCAACCTTTACTCCATTGAACCTTGCTCAGTAGACCTTAATGTTGGCTAGACATATCACTTTTAGATTTCATGACGATTTCACTTCGGAAATTAATGTTTAAGTTTAGAGATACTTGTGACACAACTTTAACTTGTTGGAGGGCTAAATAATTAAATAAGTTCCTTGCGCACCCTGAAATTTTACTGTAATGTATGTTGTTAGAAATTGGACTATGACGTGCACCAAAACCTAAAACAAATGATTGCTTGACCTTGAACTTCATGCGCTCTGAAAATTATGTTGATGTGTAATGACTAAGTAATGGGTTATTTGGTGCCTTGAATTAGAATTTTATGGGGTGGATTGAATTATTTTTTTCTATTCCTTATTTTAATTGTTAAGTGCTTGCACCTTGATATATATAGCTATGTGTGAATGGGCATGTTGTAGTTACCTTGGAGCCCTAAAAATTTGATGAATATTTACCTTGCGACATTGATTATGATGTGATTAATAAACGAGATTGCTTGCACATTGAAATAATGATGGATGTAAAATGAGTTGGCCTTGGTTACTATCGCACATCTCATTAAGGGTGATGCACAATTAGTTTAGTAATAAAATTTACTTGTGCACCTTAACTTAAGTAGGCATGTGATTGCTTCGTCATTTATCTCTTGCAACTTGAAATTGCTCTTAGAAACATGACTAATTTAGCAAACAATGTTTTCTTGCACCTTTACTTAAGTTCACATGTGATGGTTTAAAATGGTTTACTCTCACACAAAGAGATTATTATAATGTTAATTTATGATTGATAACAATGTTGAATACCCTTGCGCCATGATAGTTTATGTTAGGTTGATTGATTGTTCTAGTAGATGTTGGTATTGATTGTTAGTGGGATGTAGACACCTCCTTGTTCCTCAGAACAATCACCAGCCTTGAGACCTTAAATGGTCAAAATCGATGGGAACCCGGGCTTGACCGTTTCTTATGTGTCCTAGAGGTCCTAACCTTGCAGGGTAGGTTGGGCGGGTAGTATATTGTGTGATTCTTATGATAATATTCATGATCCTTAACTTTGTGTTATGTTATCTCATGTATCACGGTGTTATATGAGGAGTATCCTGATAAGCGGAGATGAGCGCTTTATGATTCATATTGTCTATGTGTCAGTAGTTATTTGTATGAATGCAATGATTATTGGTTGCTATTTCATTGCATAAATGTGTCAATTTGTGTGTCTCTTTTCATTGTAATGATGTGTCGGCTTTAGGTCATGAATGATTGATGATGTGTTCATGTTGTTCATATATATATATATATATATATATGATGATGATGATGATGATGTGTGAATGAATTGGATTTTAATGGTGATGTAATTACTAATGCAAAAAAATAAATCCTTGATAATTGTTGTCGTAACAGTGGGGCATTTACAGATTTTCACAAAAACTTATTTCAAAATATGCAACATCTTGCATTGATATCCAAATATATTGATCATCATTCTTTGCTGGAACTATTGTCAGTTCTTGAGCTACTTTCATGTCTTGGGTTATTTGGCAAAATGTTTTGTTGATTTCCTTGATTGTTTTCCTTTTCTGCAAGTTCCATATACAAAAATAAAAATAAAGTGTAATGAGTGTATCTACATTGGTGAGAATAATGAAAATTGAAATAAATAATAGACATGAATGTAAATTGAAAATAGATGTATCATATAAAGAATTATGTCTTGAATGATGCACATTCTTTCAAAACCAAATCTCATGCCTTATGTCAACAACTCTTCTGTTGGCACATTTCCATACTTTGTTTCCTGCAAGTTTTATACCCCATAATAAGTCATAGATTTAATATAAATGGTTTCTTTTGTTCCATTAATTATAAAATGAGATAAGTAAAACAACATAGATACTTACAAATTTCACAATTAATTTTTAATATGCCAACATATACTCAGAACCCATACTTAACCCAATGTCAATCAAATCTTATGATGGCTCTTCTTTGTATGTTAGCACGTGTTTGAAGATATTCAAGGATGGCTGATGTAAAACAACTTAAAATATACCAAAAAAAAAATATTAATTGTTATAAGGAAATAACAATTACTCACAAACTTTTCTATCAACCCTTTTCTTCCTTGTCATCCTGTTTTATGTGTTGAATGGGTTCCATTTTTTTTTCTTTTCTACAAGAAAATACTTGAAAATTAATATTTAATGCTAAATTATTTATTTATATGTACCAAATAGAAACATTCAATGATTTCATACATTTCAAGAACGTTGTTGATATGGATCCTCCTGTGATGCAATTGCATCCATTTCTTTGACCATATCCCTGTACACTTTTTTGCACATTACTACTGACATATTTCAGATATCAGCTCGTTGATCCTTTTGGATTTTCATAATAGTCCTCAAAAAAGTAACATGACAATAAATTGTTTCTATATTGATATATGAAAACTAAATATAACAAAATTGATATTAATAAAGAAATGCTTTGTAGTAATATATACATATTCTAGCTCCTGGGGATAGCTCAATTGGAAAGCGTCATGATATGAAGTTCCATGAGGTTTCGAGTTCAACTCCCCCCTACTTATCTTGTGTGTCTCGTATGGGGCATCGTGGGCACACCTGGAGCTTATAGTGGTAGCAGTTGGATAATATGACCACGTGTAATGCGAGTACGTGCCCAACTAGTTGTCGATTTCGTCAGACATAATATATATATATTTATATATATATATATATATTATAGAAAAAACATTTTTAGGAATATTATTTTTTGAATGATTTTTTTTTTGTTGTATGTTTTTGTTATTGCAAGTCTGATAGGTCTGATTGACCATTGCTATGGAAATTCTCCTTGTAGTTTAGATATAACCTAGTTCTTGGAATCATTGGATTGATTTATGTATTGTAAGTGGAAAGTATGTCTATATGTTTGTTCTACTACATCCCTCATAGTTTTTTAAAATCCCCCCCCGTTCATTAACCTCTGACACCACTCCAAATGAGCTAAGGACCAATTCATCATCATTTACATCTTCTATAATTTTTATTTTCTTAGGATGACATTTTGTTCCTTCGTTGTTGGTCGTCGTAGAACATTAAAGATATGTGAATTAATAGATTGTTTGAAACATGTTATCTAATATTCTTAAGTATAATATTAATGAAAAAAAAAAAATCATATTGAATAGTAGTTTTTCATTCACGTGATTCATCCTTTTCAATTTTTCCATCAAGATTTTACGCTCTCCTGCACTTATATCACAAAGAATCTAATTGAGCTTCCTCATTTTGTGGCTTTGCATGACACATACTAACCAATACATATTACTTAAACTTACATATAGTTCAAACATATTAATTTTGTATAGAATTTACAAAGAACTTGTCTTTTTTGCTTTTTTGGATGTGTTATCATTATGCCGATCCAAAGTTTTGTTACTTGAACTATTCTCACACATGTTTTATCAATATACAACCTCTACCATTCAATATAGAAGCTATTAAATATATTTTATAAATAGATCACATAATTTTCATCTTAAAAAAAAATCAAGTTTCTCGTGCACTTTAATAATATGAAAGCATCGGTGCGTTCGATATAGGAAATGCATCAACATGATTTTTTATTTTTTAAAAAAATACTTTAAATTGCAATGATCCAATATGTATTGATAACATCACCATGCATAGAGTAAAAAATGAAAAAAAAAATACCATGAATGAAAAAATAATTGAAAAAATTAAACACCGATGAACGAACTTTAAAAAATATATATATTACAACATTCCCACTGTGCTTTATTAGTAAGAGAACCAGTGCATTATAGTCAAATCGATGCAGTGATAACCAGAAACCATTTAAAATAAAAACGTGACAGGGCTGATAGGTTTTGGATCCAATGCAATAAGTGTTCCCCTTGCATCACATGCCAAACACCTTATATATAGAAACACAAACCCATTAAATCTAAAATGCCTAAAATGAAAAGCCTTAATCGTGAAATGACAGAGGGAGTTAAACGATAAGGTGAAATTTTTAATTCACATAAGAAAGAAGAAGCAAGGGTTTAAGATAAGTGTTATCACTTAGTTTGTAGGAAAGGTTTAAATAGCTTGAAGTCAAGGCTCAAACAGGCGTAACAGGAGCTTCCCCACCCACTGTCACCTCGATGGGGAGCTCTTTCTATTTAGGGTGGCTAATCCCAAGGAAGACGTCCCTAGTAATCTGGGGTTCCGAAGGAAAAGGATCAAGGGTTTAAGGCTTCAAAGGTTAAGGTAAGCTTTCCCTTCACAGATTACTGCCAAGTGGATAGTCAAAGAGAAGATATTCCACTGAATGGCACCTGTTTGCGAGACAAGGCAAATAAAACTAAAAGAATGTGTTGCAGTGGTTAGTACTTCAAATATTAATGACTATCTTTAAACACATATGAGCAATAATGAATGTAATTATTGACGAAGTCAATGATTGCAATTGAAGACA
>JZKD02S1672968.1:242549-257819 GCA_000966675.3 Picea glauca | reverse complement strand
GGGGGGGGAGGGGGGATTGTGGATGGACCTCTCATATTCCACTATTCCTCTGTTTGGAGGTGAGCACAAAAGGTTGTACAAAGAAGAACAATTAGTTTACATTATTAATGATGAAGGTAATCCCACAAACCATCCTATTTATGTAGTTGAAATTGATTTGGGATCCAATGTTTTTCAACTTACTGATATTCTCCAGACACCCTTGGAAATAAAAAAGAAACCTCCAACAATATGTGAGACACCTCCTCAAGTTACCCAAGTTTGGAAGATGTATTTTGATGGGGCCTCTTCTAAAGAAAGTGATGGTGTTGGAGTGGTTTTTATTTATCCTTCTCAATAAGTCATATCCTTGTCTTATAATTTGGAGTTTGAAACTGCAAATAATGTTGCAGAGCATGAGGCTCTAGTTTTGGGGCTGATGGCAACTAAAGATATGAAAATTGAGGAGTTATCAGTTTTTGGGAATGCAGAATTGATTGTGCATCAGGTAAGAAATATGTATCAAGAAAAGAATTCAAGGTTGAGCACTTATAGAAATGAGGTATGGGATCTCATTGATAGTATTTTCCTATATTTTAACATCTCTTTTGTTCCTAGAGAAGAGAATTCTATGGTTGATTCTTTTGTTGTTTCTGCTGGCAATTTCAAAATCCCATTACCCCCAAAACTCATGTATGATGTAGAAGTGAAGTATAGGTCCTCTATACCCGACAATTTCAAAACTTAGAAGTTTTTTGAGGGTGATATTGAGATTGAATGATTTCTGGAAACTGTGGAATATTTTTCTACTCTTCACATTGATCAAGATCAAGATATTGAGAAAAACCCTCATGCTGACATATTCCTGAACAAAATTGTAGACCACAAGATTGTCCAATTTCATAGTAACCATATTCCCAAAGGATTGATCCCTTTAGAGAGACTTTTTGATAGAAATGATGTAGATTTGAAGTTTAAGGGCTGAAATAAATAAGCTGATGTGACATAATGCAATCTAGGTACTGAGGAAAACCCCAAGTATGTCATGTTGTCTAGCAGTCTGTTGGAGGAACAAATATATGAATATGTGAAATTATTAAAGGAGTTTGCTGATGTATTTTCTTGGAAATATGAGGACCTACAAACTTATGATACAAGCATAATTGAACACAAAATTCCTTTGAAAGATGATACCAAACCATTTAGGTAGAAATTAAGACAGATTAACCCCATGTTGTTGCCAATTATGGAAAAGGAAGTCAAGAAGCTACTTGATGCTAATATAATCATAACTTTGAGGTACTCTAAGTGGGTGGTTGATCTAGTCCATGTGAGGAGAAAGAATGGCAAAATCATAATTTCTTTCAATTTCAAAAATCTAAATAGGAGTTCCAATTAAGATAATTATCCCTTTCCCAATATGGAACATATTTTGCAAAGGGTGACTGGTTTAGCAAGGATGTCCATGATTGATGGCTTCTTAGGCTACAATCAGATCTCTGTTTTACCTAAAGACAAAGATAAAATATCTTTCACTACTTCTTGGGGCACATTCATCTATGTCAAAATTCCTTTTGGTCCCATGAATGCAGGAGAAACCTTCCAGCGTGCAATGGATATTTCCTTCATTGGAGAAAAGGAAAAAATTGTGGTCATCTATCTAGATGAAATTACATTGTTCTCAAAATATGATAAGGAACATTATCATCATTTGAAGAAATTTCTCCCAAAATGTAGAAATTTTGGGTTGTCACTCAATCCCAAGAAGTCTTTGTTTACTATGAAAGAGGATAAGTTATTGGGGCACATTGTCTCAACAAAAGGGGTGAAGATTGATCCAAGTAGATTAGAGGCAATCAAGACTCTGTCTCTCTCTAGGTCCAAGAAGGATATTCAGTCTTTCCTGGGTAAAATAAACTTTTTGAGAAGATTCATCTCTAATTTTGTTGAATTGGTTAAGTTTATCACATCCATGCTAAGAAAGGGAAATGAGGTAAAATGGACAATTGAACCTTGTAAGTCTTTTGATAAAATCAAAAAAGCATTGTTTGAGGCACATGTTCTTATCAACCCTGATTATTCAAAAGAATTTCTGATTTTTTCTTTTTCCTAAAATGACACATTGGTTGTTGTTCTTCTTCAGAAAAACATAGATGGGATGGAGTAGCCCATTTCTTTCTTCAGTAGGGCATTAATGGATGCAAAGGTTAGTATGATATTATGGAAAAGTAGGCTTATGCTTTGGTTAAATCCCTCAAATCCTTCAGGGTATATATTTTACATTCTAGAATCATTGCCTATGTCCCTTCATCTTTTGTAAAATAAATCTTAATCCAGCCTGACATAGATGGAAAGAAGAGTAAGTGGATTGCCAAAATTCTAGATTTTGACCTTGAAATTAAGCCTACTAAGTTGGTGAAAGGGAAATGTTTAGCTAGGTTGTTAGTTGAATCAAACTGTAAAGCACTTGGGGTTAATTTAATTAATGAAGATTATGTATATCAACAGATTAACATTGCTAGCAACAACTCACAAATCAGTCCCAAATTGACAGAGTGTAATTGGTACAAGGACCTTATACATTTCTGGCAGACATTGCATCCCCTACCTGGAATTGATAAGACTAAGGTGAGAGATTTAAAAATCAAAGAAATCATATATTTCATTGTTTATCATGTTTTGTAATGGAAGGAGTGTGTTGGGGTTCTTCTAAGATGCTTAGACCCAGATGAGGCAAAACAAACCATGTTTGACTCTCATGACAGTCTATGTGGAGGCCATCATTTTTAGAGGAACACATCATATAAAGTACTTAGAGTTGGGTAATTTTTTCCTAGTCTATTCATTGATTTTTGTGCAAATATAAGGGCCTATGATAAATGTCATAAGTTCTCAGGAAAAACGAAACTAAAATCCCCACCTCTAAAACCCATAATGGCATATGGTCCTTTCCAGCAATGGGGATTAGATTTCATTGGAGAAATCCATCCATATTCAAGTGGCCAACATCATTGGATACTGATTACCACTGATTATTTCACCAAGGATAGAAGCCATTCCGACAAGAAATGCAACACAAAAAGTTATTATTGGTTTCCTGGAAGACCTTCTGTCAAGATTTGGATGTCCTAACAAAATTATGATTGATAATGATGCAGATTTTAAAGTTGAACCCTTGGTCAAGTTTTGTGAAAAGTTTGGAATCCAATTCATTCATTCTACTCCTTATTAACCTAAATGTAATGGCTTGGCAAAGTCCTCTAACGAAAGTCTAGTAAACATCATCAAAAACCTTTTGGAGGATAACAAAAAATCTTGGGATTCAAAGCTGAAATTTGCTCTCTGGGAAAATAGAGTAACCACCAAGATATCAATTGGTACTACCCCATTTCATTTGGTCTATGGAATTGAGGTTTTCCTTCCTTCTCAAATTTCATTACTCGTGGAAATGTTTTTACAATATCAATAAGGAGAACCAGATGATATGGTCAGGAGGATGCATCAGTTAGTAGAAGTGCAGCAGACTAGGGAGAAACTCCTTGATAAAGCATAGAGTCATCAGCAAAATATCAAGCAAGATTTTGACAAGAAGGTAAACAAAGAATATTTATAGCTACGAGACCCGGTGCTCAATTGGGATGCACAAAGGAAAGATAGGGGAAAATATGGTAAATTTGAAGCCTTATGGATTGGTCCTTTCAGGATTTCTGAAGATTTTCAAAATAACACTTATAAATTGCATAACTTGGAAGAATCTGAACTTTTTGGTGGCCCAGTTAATGGACATTTTCTAAAGAAATATTTCTCTTAAAGCCATGAGTGGCTTCCCCTTCCATTGTAAATATCATTTTTAGTTTTTTTTTTGTTCTTTTGAATAATGACCCCATAGCCCTTGGATAAGACATTGAAACTGGTTGTTCTTGGAAACTCACATGGAACATGCCATCCCATATGGAGCCAATGTTATGACAGAGATTGTCATGGTTCAATAAAAGTATTTAGTTTGATTTTGAGTCATATTTTTACCTTAGGTTATAGGTTTTAGGTCCCTTTCCCATAGCAATTTTTCATTGTTTTGGCATGAATAAATTATGATTAGTTTGATTTTAGTTTGAAAAGTCATTGAGTCACATCTTTCAAATTTGTCATTATGACCCTGACATGTCACTTTCTCCATGTTCTATGCTTACCCATCCTCTTATCACTTAGCTCGTTAAAATATGAAATCTAGTATGAGCTATATGTTGCCAACTCACTAGGACAGTTTGCAGTGCTTTCAAAGTACTTATTGCATTTATAGTCATAATTTCTCTTAAAAGGTCATCTCATTGGAGATCTCCTTGATTTCATAGTTGAATTTTAAATCAAAATTCACAGATTATTTTTATGAATGTCTTAACCATTTTATCCAAGCGTGCAAATAATCCTCTAGCTCCGCTCTGCGAACTGGTGTTACAGACAAGCGTTGCGAACTGGATGCAAGGGATGAGTTGGCAGTTAGACCAATTGCAGGTTCTCCTAAGAAGATATGAATATATTAGCCTCCATCTCTAGGGTACCAGGTAATTCATGAGCTTGTACACCATGTTTTAAGGCTTGGAAAGGGGGTTAGTGGCTTTTCCTTTTATGACACTCCGAATTGGCTGGATGACGCTGCGAACTCTCTCATGGAACTGTAATTAAGTTCCGGAAACGTCTTCTCATGCTCTACATCTTCTCTCTTGAAACCATCGGTATCCCTAGGCATAAATTACCCTATCTTATGATCCTTGGACTCTACATCGCTATTTTCATACAGCTTTTCCAAAACCCCCTCTCCGGTGCTGCGAACTCTTTGTTCCAGCATCCTTTGCAAAAAAATCTTTTACCAATTCACCTTATATTCACAATCCTTTTATGAAGATAACCTCATTATTAAACCAATTCAACCTTACTTAGAATCATTTTCATTTTGAGAGGTATGTGTGGCTTTTTCTTGTTGATTCCAGTATTCATTTCCTCTGCTTCCATGCTCTCCACTATGGGTAATTATTCAGTATTGTGACAAAACCTTCCTAGCGAGCCCTAATAGATAATAAACAAAATAAGGTTCACAAAGGTGGAGACATTCTGAGAACATAACCTTATGATATGCAGCTATTTGTTGAAGAACCCCTTATCAGAGAGGTCTTCCAAAGAGTGGGATGTATTAATTTCTATTAGAAAATGTAGAGGGGGCACCCATAAGTGGTTAAAGAATTTGAACTAAACTTTGATTGAACCAAGACCAAGTTTGGGATACTAGAATTTGAGGTATCTGAGAGGACCATATTAGTAGCCACTACAATCCCTTGTACTAGGGAGAGATGGTTCAAGGCCATGACTCTGAATATTGCCTTTTCAAGGGAATTCCTCAAACCAAAACACCAAGAAGACAATTTGTCAAAGGGTGTGCCTAAAAACCATATGTTAGAGGGTTTTGATAAAATGTTGAAGATAATTCAAAGATACTTTACCTGTCAAGGGAGATTTAACATGATCTATCAATATCACATAAGACTACTGCTACACTTCACAGGGAAATATGTTATGAATCTTCCTTTTTACTTATTCAGAAGTATTGGAAAAATGTCTAATAGGGTTCAGGATAATTCTAAGGCAGTTGATACAAGTGTTTTTCATTCAGTTCTAATAAAGATGTTGGTGATGGAATAATTAAGACAAATAAACATGGAATGGGAAGAATTCATTACTTCTTCCAAATTTCAGCTTGACATTGCTCCTACCCCATAGTATAAAGTAAAAATCCCTCTTCAGGTTGACAAGAATGTACAGTTGGGGATGAATAAGAAAAGGAAACACATCGGGTCTGCTAAGAAAGGTAAAGCAACAAAGAAACATGTATAAGAAGGAGGATTTTCTCAGTCCCCATAAAAAGAGGTTTCACCTTTGCTAGCTCTCAGTGCAGTGGAGACTCCTTCAACTAGAGCCATATGTATGAGAGGGAGAAAGTTATTTTTCTCTTCACCACCTGATGCAGACAAGTTCAAGGACAAGAGACCTGTCACTAGAGAATCAACAAAGTAGGAAATCATTGTGGAGAAAGTGTCAGTGAGAGCCCCCATCCAGATAAAGGGAAAAATTCTACCTATCAAAGATCCCATTGAAATTCTAGACATAAATACTCCTCCAAAAAATCCTACCTTTAAGAGGCTAAATAGACAGCTTAGAGATGCAAGAAATGAAATTTCCAAACTAAAAAGGGAGGAGTTGGTTGAAAATAAGTTAAATGATCTTATGGATATGTATCATGGAACTCTTGAAAAGGCTAAGTTCATAGCTAAAAGGTTTTGACCACTCCATGGGCAGCTTATAACCTTGTACAAACAAAACATAGCCTACCAGAGTTAGATCAGAGGGCTAAAGATGGAGCTTCAACCTTTCAGAGAGGATATGGCTAAGAATAATTTGGATATATTAGTTAAAGTTGCCACTAGGAGGAGCTCTAGAGTCAGAAAGTGAAGACGATGGACACCATACCATTTTTGACATTTTTCTGTTTTGGTATTTTTCTAATTGAAGACAATCATGTTTGATAATTCAATATTCAGATGAGGATCTGTTAATATTTCCTATGTATTATACCACTATCATATATTATTATAGTAGTTGTTGACACTTGGGACAGTTTTGGAGTGTTGTTTATGCATTTTCAAACAAATAGAGAAACAACAGAAGAGTTCGCAGTGCCTGGCGCTGGGAACTGGCTGATACAATATGGCGTTGTTGTTGGATTACTGAGGGGGGCATGAATCGGTAATAGACAAATTTAAACCTTTTCAACCTTATAATGAAAGTGTTATATCAGTGTATCATTATCATCCAATAATTGCAGAGTAAATAAACAATGAACAAATGAGCATTCATACACATACACAGTACACCAATGTTTTTACGTGGAAACCCAAAGCGGGAGAAAACAACATAATGATTTTTCTTATATGTCTTGAATAATTACATTCATTGGAAACACAAAATTTCTTTGTTTTCTAGCTGCAACTGGAAGGAGGCTCCAAACCCCTAGTTTCCCAGGCTAGAACCTGAGGGAAGCTACAACTCCCCAATTCTATGGCTACAACCAAAAGGAGGCTACAACCCCCTATGTTCTTCAGCTACAACCAGAAGGTGGATACAATCGAAAGGTGGCTACAACCACCTGTCCTTGCCCCATCCAACCGCCCTGACGTAGAAGAAGAATGATGGAACCACTGTCACACTATCACTGTGAGATATATTGTTGTAAACCTGTACCAATTAAACTACACCAAACAACCTGTACCAATAACCTGAACCATGCATCAACTTGTCCCTTAACCTGTAATCAACCTGTACCATAAAAAAGTTCATCAACCATGCACCAACCTATACCAAACAAACTGTAATCAACCTGTACCATAAACATGTGAATCAACCATGCACCAACCTATAACTCAACCTATACCATCAACACATGCATCAACCATGCACCCAATATGTACCAATCATGCATCAAATACTCATCAACTATGACTTATCAAGATGTACCAACATCATCAAGTATACACCTCATGTATGTGCCAACTCATAAACTACTTGTCTCAACCATGTACCTCAACCATACACCAAGTACATATACCAATATAACCATCAAAAGTTCTTTAGAAATAGATCACACTATCCATAACCAAATACCATAAACCCTTACATCAAACCATGTGCCAAAAACTCAATGTTATGTAACCTCAAGATAAACCAACAACTTCAGCAACACATCACAGCCAAAAGACCAATACCCATATGCCAAATACCAACAACAAATTATCAATTGTATCCCTCAACAAATCTGATATATGCAACAATATTGAACATCCAATACCATCTCAAGAGATAAACCCTAGCTCACAAAAAATAACTCAAACAAGATGTGACATATCTCTCATAAATAGACCCCAACCATGTTGTTGCCGCTATTTTTTTGCAACACTTTTTCTGCCGCAAATTGTCTGCCGTGATTTTTCTGCTGCACTTTTTCCGCCGTGATTTTTCTACTGCACTTTTTTTGATACGATTTCTCTGCCGTACTTTTTCTACCTCTCTTTTTCTGCCACAGTTTTCCTTCCGCACTTTTTTTGTCGCACTTTTCCTGCCGCACTTTTTCTACTACAATTTTTCTCTATCAATAATACCTTCCCAAATAACCTTTCACAAAAATAAATATTCAATGATATTCAAGTGTGATTAAATGCGAGATCCTTGCCTCTTATTTATACTTTCATGTAGCATCCCACTTTCCTTATTTTAGGGAGTTCTCCATTATCTTTATTATTTAAATAATTTGTTTTGCAAACACTTTGACTTTTTGGGGATTCTAGATGACTCATGAGGGTTCTCCAACTTCACATGGGCATAACTCTCTAATCGCGAGGAGTCATGTGATGTTCCACATACCACTGGAAATGGCATGACATGTACTATCCATCTAGAATAGTATTACCTACAAATATATCAAAGTGCATACCATTATCCATCAAACAAACTTGGGTCCATTACCCAAACCTTTGTGCTACCGAAATTCGCTACCAGACTTTCTTCAATGGTTGACATCAATGGAAACTAACCCAATTAATAAAAAATCTCCCCCTTTGGCATTGATGGAAACACTTTGATGAAATACTGAAGTCATATCACTCATGCTCCTTCTGTTACCATCGCTCCCCCTGGAACCATGCCTCCGTGCTCTTTCTCCAAGCAATTCTATCTTTGTGTCTGATAAATCTCTCCCCCTTTGACATCAAGGGAAAAGGTATATTTCCATCCAAGTATGTTCCTCCTAACTGAACTCTTCCTAAAACTGATCTCCCAACATGAACTATCCTCTTTATGGTGATTTATCGTGTAAATCAAAACCATTCATTTTGGAGTAGAAATTACTCCAAATCTCTGGTGAAGATACTCAAAGGCTTCTCTTGGAAGAAGTTTTGTAAAGATATATTCCACTTGTTATTTTTTTCCCACATATTCAACTTTGATGTTCTTCTCTGCAACTTGTTCCCGTAGAAAGTGATACTTTATTGGAGTATGCTTCATCTTGGAGTGCACCACCAGGTTCTTTGATATACTGATGGCACTTGTATTATCACAATAGATTGGAATGGGCTCATCATACTCAACATGTATATTTTTCAGAGTTTGTTTCATTCATAGAACCTTTGTACAACATGATGTTGCTGAAATATACTCTGTCTCAGTTGTAGATAAGGATATTGATGATTTTTTCTTGCTTAACCATGATAATAAACACTCACCCAAGTTGAATGCTTCTCCATTGGTCCTTCGTTGATCATTAATGAAACCTACCCAATCTGCATCTGTGCAGGAAATAAGTGATAGATCCTTTCCTTTTGGATACCATAATCCAAACTCTTATGTTCCTTTGAAATATCTGAAAACCATCTTCACTGCTAATACATGTGATTCCTTTGGTGTTTCTTGAAATTGTGCCACCTTTCCAACTGCCTGCATTACATCTGGTCTGGATGTTGTCACATATAGTAAGCTACCAATGATTGACCTGTATTTCCTCTAGTATGTAGACTTTGAATCATCATATTTGCTCAACTTGCAACTGGTTTTCATAGGAGTGGTAATTGGTTTGCAATCTTCCATTCCAAACCTCTTTAGCATTTCTATGATATACTTAATTTAAGAAATAAAAATTCCTTGGTTTCTTTGATGTATCTAAAGACCCAAAAAGAAGGATAGTTATCCAAGTAATTCCATTTAAAATTCATTATCCATATCCTTTGCAAATTCCTGGCTTAAACTGTCATCAATACTTCCAAAAATAATATCATCAACATAAACTTCAATTAATAAAATACTATCTCGAGTTACCTTGATGTAGATGTTGTTGTCTGCACTTCCTTTTCTGAACCCTGCTTGTAGATATTTATCCAGTCTAGAGTACCATGCTCTAGGAACCTGTTTTAGAACATACAAGGCCTTCTTCACTTCACACAGATAATCTGCATTCTCTGACAACTGAAATCCTTATGGTTGTTCAATGTAGACTTCTTCTTCAAGTTCCCCATTCAGAAAAGTTGATTTCATGTCCATCTGATACACTTTAATATTATTGGAGCATGCATAAGCTAGGAGCAATCAGATTTCTTCCATTCTAGCAACTGGAGCAAATGTCTCTTCAAAGTTGATTCCTTCAACCTGTGTGTATCCTTTACATACAAATATACCTTTGTTCCTTGTAACCTGTCCATATTCATTTAATTTATTTATGAATACCCACTTTGTGCCAACCACATTCTTATTCTTTGGTCTTGGAACCAATTCCTAAGTGTCATTCTTCTCTATTTGATCCAATTCTTCATCCATGGCCTTATTCCAAAATTCATCCTTGTTGTCCTATTCAAACCTGTTTGGTTCAATCCTAGATGAGAGTGCTAGGTTTATTTCTTTTGGTGAACAGATTCTTCTTCTAGTCTCAACTCCTGCATCTTTGTTTCCGATAATCTAATCTGAAGGATGATTCTTCTCTGCTTGTTTGCTAGGTTTCTTTGGAGGCACTTGTTGAACTTTCTCTTCTACTTATGTTTGATCCTCTTCATCTTCCCCTTCTACTTCTTGTTCATCTTCTGCTTCTTCTTCATAAATTTGTTCCATTGATTCATTTTCTTCTTCCTTTAATTCTCGTCTACCTGTTTCATCAATTGTTACATTGATGTTTTCCACAACTTTGTTCAACCTCAAATTGTAACACTTGTATGCTTTCCTTGTACTTGAGTAACAAACAAGTACTCCTTTTTCCACACGAGAGTCAAACTTTCCCATTCTGCCATCTTCTCTTTTGATGTAGCATTTGCTTCCAAATACTCTGAAGTACTTCACATTTGTTGGTCTTCCTTTCCATAGCTCGTAGGGAGTTTTTTTAGTGGTTTTTCTAAGAATTAGTTTGTTTTGAATGTGAATCGATGTATGCACTACATGTGTCCAAAATATATCTGTCAATTTGGAATCCATTAACATTGTTCAATCCATTTCCTGTATTGTCCTATTCTTTCTTTCAACAACTCCATTCTGTTGAGGTGTCCTAGCAACGAAGAATTTCCTTTTTATTCCATGTCTGATGCAGTAGTTCATAAATTAATTTGAAGTGAACTCTCCTCCATTATTAGATCTCAAACATTTGATTTTTGAATCCATTTCATTTTCAACCATTTCCTTGTAGACCTTGAATTTTTCAAAAGCTTTTGACTTATTCCTAAGAAAGAAAAATGCAGTCATTCTTGTATAATTATCAACTAATAACATAAAGTATTTCTCACCTTTTAAACCCTTTGTTGTAGTTGGTCCAACTAGATCAGTATGCACAATTTCTAGTGGTCTTGTCGTTGAATATTCTTTTGATTTAAACCGGGTCTTTGTTTTCTTTCCTTGTTGACAATGCTTGCATAAAGTGTTGGTTGGTTTCATAATCTAGGGCATTTCTCTAAATGTTTCGTTTTTGTTGACTTTGAAAAGGTTATCAAAGTGTATGTGACCCATTCTTTTGTGCCATAGACAACTTTAATCTTCCTTTCCTAGACAACACTTTTCATTTCCAATTTCACTTAGTACATATATGTTGCTTGAAGTTCTTGCAGATGTTGTAATCAATTTTCTTGAACCTTCTCTTCTTATCCCGTACTTCTGTGAATCAGAAGTAACTTTATGACCTTGGTCACACATTTGAATCACACTTAGAATATTATGTTTCATATCTTCGACTAGTAGAACATTTGTTTCCTTGGTATTCTTGTTTCCAATTCTGACTGTGCCTTTTCCAATGATTTTAGATTAACATCACTTCCGAAGGAGACTAATCCAACTCTTTCCTTTATTAATGTAAGAAACCTATCTTTATCATATGTCAGTTGTTTTGAACAACCACTGTCAACATACCAACCATGTTTCTTCTTCTTAGCTTGTAGAGCGAGTGTGCATTCTTCATTGCTATATTGATTATGCTTTCTTATCCATGTTATCTTATCAGGTTCTTGTCTGTGATTGTTGTTGTTTTTTTGTGGTTCTCTAGGAGGAACTATCATTCTAAAATCTTTGTCCATGTGTACAAAGTTGTTAAACTTGTAGCATTCTACTTCAGTGCTCAATGATTCAAACCTGTTGTAACTTCTACTTTGTGTTTCACTAGGCCTTCTTGGATAACCCTTTTGTGTATGAATTTCAAAGTTTTTTATGTTCCTGCTATTGGCTCTACAATTAATAGCTTTATGTCCAAAATTATTACATTCATAACATAAACCAAAAAACATAGTTTGATACCATGGAGTTGAAGATCTTATGAATCCTTCTTCTTCTTGATGCCTATTGGTCAGTTGTTGATTCTGAAATCTGAATGTTCTCGGTGGAGGACTACCCTTGTAATCTTCCTGGTATATCTTCATATCCCCTTTGATTGTTTCTACATAGATTTTTGGATATGTTTCTTTTTCTGTTGTTTTGGAGCTTGATCCATTTTCTGTCTGATTGTATCCAAGTCTGGACTTGTCATGATGACGTTTTTGACTGCTGATAATGTCATTCAAAATTTTTGAGTTGTTTTGCATATTTTTCTTTTGAAGATCCTTTCTTAATGTGACAATCTCTGCTTCCAAATTTCCAATGATCCTATCTTTTTCTTCTAGTTTTTCTTTGAGTGATAATTCAATTCATTTATCTTCTTCTATTTGAACCTTCAATCTTGTGATCATTTGTTCTAGTTCCCGAGTGTCTTCTTTCTTGTCTAGTTTCATTTGTAGCTTATTGTTTTTATTCTTCTCTCTTATTATAACTTCTATGGAACACAACAATTATTCTCGATAGTCAACTTTTGCCTCTTCATATTCTTCTTCAGCCTCTTCATATTCTTCTTCAGTGTCTTCTTTGTCAGAGTCTTCTACTGCCATGAATATAACTCTTTCAGTCTCACTGTCACTGACTTCATCTTCATCTAATGAGGAGATGTCTTCTTTGTTGCATAAGATTTTCTTGAAAGATTTATTTGTGGTTCTTTTTCCTTTGTATGTTTGTTTGTTATTTGAGTAATCTTCATCATTCCTCTTATTTTTCTTATGAGGACATTTTTTAGAAAAATGACCAATACCATCACAATTAAAACAAATCAATGGAAACTTACCTTTCTATATGTTGTCGGTTCCCTTATTCAATCTTATGACAAAGCTGGCCATTTCTTCATCATCTTCCGAGATGTCACTGTTGTTGCTATGTTATTTTTCTTTTTGTTTCCCCTTTTTCTTTGTCCTTTTGGATGGTTTGAAATCTTCTTCTTTTATATCTTGATTTTCTTATTCAGTTCTCATTTCATATGTTGTGAAGATTCCATGTAGTTCATCCATGCTTATTGAGTCTAGATCTGCTCTTTCTTCTAGTGCTAATATATTAGGATCAAATCTCATAGGAAGAGATCTTAGTACCTTTTGAACAATTACAGATTCTTTAATTTCTTCTCCCAATCCTATGATTGCAGTTACTGTTTCATCGAATCGTAATAAGTAAGTTGCAATATTCTCATCTTCCTTCATATTTAGTTGTTCGAACTGACCTCTGTAAGTTTGAATCTTTGACTTTTGAATCTCCTTCATAAATATTTTGGAGCTTGTCCCAAATATATTTAGCAGATTTATAATGTATAAATTTGTTGTATAATGATTCACAAAGACCATTTAGAAGTGCATTTGTGGCTTTGGAATTATTTTTCCCGAGTTTCATTGCTCTTTCATTTGTCGGCGGAACTGTTGGTTCTTTGTATCCATCTACAATTGATTTCCAAATGCATACTTTTTTCTGTCAAATTGTGGTATTCCATTTTTATACATGTTGTTTCTCTCCATGGTCTACCATTCAATGGTTAAACTGATTTTTGAAGGAACCTTCTCTGATACCAATTGTTGGATTACTGAGAGGGGGGTGAATCAGTAATCGAGAAATTTAAACATTTTCAACCATATAATGCAAGTGTTATATCAGTGTAGAATTATCATCCAATAATTGCAGAGTAAATAAACAATGAACAAATGAGAAATCATACACATACACAGTGCACCAATGTTTTTACATGGAAACCCAAAGAGGGATAAAACCACATAATGTTTTTTCTTATATGTCTTGAAGAATTACATTCATTGGAAGCACCAACTTCCTTTGTTTTCCAGCTGCAACTGGAAGGAGGCTCCAACCCCCTAGCTTTTCAGGCTACAACCTAAGGGAAGCTCCAATTTCCCAATTCTCTATCTAGAACTAGAAGGAGGCTACAACCCCCTATGTTCTCCTGCTACAACCGGAAGGTGTCTACAACCACTTGTCCTTGCCCCGTCTAACCACCCTGATGTAGAAGTAGTATGATGGAACCACTATCACACTATCA
The DNA here is from genome assembly GCA_000966675.3 of Picea glauca. Taxonomy (NCBI): domain Eukaryota; kingdom Viridiplantae; phylum Streptophyta; class Pinopsida; order Pinales; family Pinaceae; genus Picea; species Picea glauca. The sequence goes on along the minus strand of JZKD02S1672968.1, from coordinate 243,385 downwards.
TTGTGAGATATACTGCTGCAAACTTGTACCAATCAACTTGCACCAAACAACCTGCACCAATAACTTGAACCATGCATCAATCTATCCCTTAACCTGTAATCAACCTGTACCATAAACAAGTGCATCAACCATGCAACAACTTGTACCAAACAACCTGTAATCAACCTGTACCATAAACAAGTGCATCAACCATGCACCAACCTGTACCATCAATGAGTGCATCAACCATGCACCTAATATGTAGCAATCATGCATCAAATACACATCAACTATGACTCATCAAGATGTACCAACATCATCAAGTATAAACCTCATGTATGTGCCAACTCATCAACTACTTGTCTCAACCATGTAACTCAACCATACACCAAGTACATATACCAATATAACCATCAAAAGTTTTCTAGCAATATATCACACTATCCATAACCAAATACCATAAAACCTTACATCAAACCTGTTGGACACACCTACCACACTTAGAGGGGGGGGGGGGGGAATGAGTGTGGGGCTCTTTTTCCCAAAACTTCCCTCTTGCAAAAAACTTATCAATTAGAATTCAACATTTATTCATTACCCATTGTTGTCATTTATAACCAGTTAGATGTGAGCACATATCAGCAACATATATCAGTAATATATCATCAATAAGTCATCACCACAATGAACACAAAGAACACAAGATGTATGTACAATTTTATTTTTATTACGGACTTCAATACTTGGGGTTTATCAGCAACAACTGAATAGAGTACAACTCTACAAGAGCACCAGCTCTATATGCAAGACTCAGCTTACACCCTCAGCATCAACTGAGATGAGGCAACAATCCTCAA
>JZKD02S1672968.1:219930-238184 GCA_000966675.3 Picea glauca | reverse complement strand
TGAGGAGTTATGTGACATTCCACATACCATCGGAAATGGCATGACAAGAACTATCCATCTAGGATAGTTTCACCAACAACTTCATTGATCTTCATCTCATTATTCCACATACAAGTATGGGTCCTCCAACCATTCTTCTAGGATAACTCATTCTGTAAAGCGTCTTCCCGTGAGGGCTTTCACCATTTCACCATAAGGGGACCACTTTGGAGTTCATCCATTTGTGCACCTTATCAACCATGATAAGAAACTAATTATTCATCTTTGCATCGATTGGTTTCCACTTGGACATATATCATTCTCATCAAGGGCATCATATCAATCTATTACTTGACATCAATCAATGACATCAATCAAACCAAGTCATTTACATCAATGACATATGATCCAACAATCTCCCAAATAATCAAACCATTGGCATCAATGAAAACATGATCCAACAAAACCATGTTCCACAACCTCATTGTTATGTAATCTCAAGATAAACCAACAACTTCAACAACAAATCACAAACAAAAGACCAATACCCATATGCCAAATACCAACAACAAAGTACCAATTCTATCCCTCAACAAACTTGATATATGTAGCAATATTGGACATCCAATACCATCTCAAGAGATAAACCCTAGCTCCCAAAACATACCTCAAACAAGATGTGCCATATCTCTCATAAATAGACCCCAACCATGTTGTTGGTGCGATTTGTCTTCCGCACTTTTTCTGTCGCGATTTTTCTGCCGCACTTTTTCTGTCACACTTTTTCTGCCACGAATTTTCTGTCGTGTTTACTCTGCTGCACTTTTTCTGCCACGATTTTTCTGCCGTGATTTTTCTGTTGCACTTTTTATGCCACACTTTTTCTACCACAGTTTTCCTGCTGCACTTTTTTTGCCGCACTTTTCCTGCCGCACTTTTTCTGCTGTAATTTTTATGTATCAATAATACCTTCTCAAATAACCTTTCACAAAAATATATATTCAACGATATTCAAGTGTGATTAAATAAGAGAGCCTTGCCTCTTATTTATACTTTCATGTAGCATCCCACTTTCCTTATTTTATGGATTTCTCCATTAACTTTATTATTTAAATAATTTCTTCTGTAAACACTTTGACATTTTGGGGCTTCTAGATGACTCATGAGGGTTCTCCAACTTCACATGGCCATAACTCTCTAAACCTGAGGAGTTATGTGATGTTCCACATACCATCGGAAATGGCATGACATGTATTATCCATCTAGAATAGTATTACCTCCAAATATATCAAAACTCATACCATTACCCATCAAACAAACTTGGGTCCATTACCCAAACCTTTGTGCTACCGAAATTCACTACCAGAATTTCTTCAAGGGTTGACATCAATGGAAACTAACCCAATTAATAAACAACTACGAACTGTGTTGGGAACTCTTGATATGGAGGTTTTGGATGATTAAATGGTTTCCAAATGGTAAGATAAGGTTATGAGAGCTGTTGGAAGTTCAGTTGAAAGACTGGAGGGACACCTGACCAAGGGAGATACGCTTAGATCACACGTCATAAAGAACATTTAATATGATCAAGAAGGTTACCATCATGGTCCTATTTTTTAGTAGTTTGTTACCTTTTTGTTGAACATTTGTAGTTGCTCCACCTTTAGGTGTGGGAATCGTATGCAAGAAGCATGATTCGAATTGTAAAGTTGTCATTGACAACCTAGGTTATAAGATATAGTTTTTAAAGCATTGAAAGATTCGAAGGATTGTAATGAGACGCATACTTTTTTGAAGTTATGAAGTTACATAGCCATCTCTGGATTTTGTGTATCAGACTTGAGACTTTTTTATTAATAGAAATCAGTTTCTTTCCATTATCTTATCTTAATCTTACTCTGATTTTGTTTTCATTTGAATGATTCATTTGTTTTATTGTATATGTATTGAAATAGAGGTTTTGTTGTGATGTTGTTATGATTTTATTAGAGTTTATCTTTTGATTAAAGAAGTTCTTATGTCAAAATACTTTCCTCAGATGTCTGCTAGTATTTCCTGATGTGAGTGGTAGACATTTTCATTTTCTCATTAAGTCTTGTATCTATCCATTTTACTCTTTAAAAACCTGATCTAAGTTACCCAAGACCTCATTTGTTGATACATATTTTCTTGAACCTTCTGTTATTTTCACTGTTCTGACTGAGCTTTGATCCATTTGACATCATCATAAAAAATTATCTTTAAACCTACTTATGAGTGTTGAGTTTACACTTTAGCAATCAAAGTGTGACTTTTAATGCTAACAATCGGTACGCCCGAAAAATAGTGAAGCACCACTCACGGTGCATATATTACTTGTGAGCATTGTCTACGGTTCGCACATGTAACATAACACATCATATCAAATTTTTTATATTATTTTATGTGGTGCGTTTTATAACCTTACCGCACTGGTGCGTTAAGGTTGACTGACGCACCTCCTAAAATAATAAAAACTTAAAATCCTAAAGCACCGTAAAACCACTTTTAAAAAATTTGTTACTACGATGTGTATCCATTCTCGACATGCACTAGTGCATTACATTAATAATTATGAAATGTAACGTACCACGCCAATAATTATTTAAAAATTCATAATTACGGTACTTTGGGATTTAGGCTCTATTTTTTTTACGATGACCTGTGTTGTGTAATCATTATTACACCGGTACGTAATTTTACCAACGCAATGCATAAAATAAAATATTTGATTTATGCGGTGCTCCGTTTAACGTAACACCTCAATGCATTAACATTATTTTGATGCACTGCAAAAAATAAACTATATTATTTTAGGTAGTGTGTCAGTAAAATTACGCATCGGTGCGTTAAAGTTTACCCAACGCACCGGTGTGTTGAAGTTTACAAATGCACTACCAAAAAATACTAGGCATTGTGTTTCGGTGCAACCTATAAATTTTCAGGGTGCACCGTCCGCAGTGCGAAACGGATGACTTGAATGTACCATGTAGAAAAAAATAAAAGCAGTGGAAATTTAACTGAATTTTGAATTTAATCCGCTAAAATTTTAAGTTATAAAGAAACAAAGACATTACTTAGACATTTTCTCTTCGGAGAGGCATGGTTTCCACATAGTCCAAAAAACCAAATTTACCCACCGTTTGGAAAAATTCAAAAGCCATGCACTAAGAAATGGACGGAAGGAAGGAAAGAAGGGGAAGCACCGATGACAGGGTGCTTTAGAGAGGAAAAGGTTGCACCTGTGCTTAAGATATATACAACACTAAAAATGGTAAAAATGAATTTTACGACTGGTATTTTTTTTTATTTAACATTGCCACGATGTGCTCGATTATTAGATGCAACGGTGTGTAATTATTTAAATAGTGCACGATAGTATATTTTTTTTAAACATCCCTACCACGGTGCACAATTTTTTAGAGCAACAATGCGCACTGGTGCGTAAGTATGTAAGTAGAACACCGAAGTATTCTTTTTTTAAATAACCCTACCACAGTGCACCATTTTTTAGAGCATTGGTGCATGAGTATTTAAGTAGAGAAACTGAAGTTTTTTTTTTAAATAACGCTACCATAGTGCACCATTTTTTAGAACATCAGTGTGTTCGTAGTAGAAAACACACCGGTGCATTATGTATTTATAAAATCACCATAAAAGAAAAATCCACTAAAATCTCCACCTTCTCGCCTCCACTATAAACAGATTTTGGGCTATTTTTATAGGGGCTTCCGCAAAAACATCCGCTAGAGAGTCTTTTTCTTGTAGTGAATTTTTTTAAGTTGTATTAAAAAATTAATATGTTTGAATTATTTGTAGGTTTAAATTAATGATGTGTGTTGGTTAAGGCGTGTCAGGAAAATTCCAAGGGACAAATGAGGGAAAAACCAATACATGTTGGTGGGGATGTCCAACAAAGTGTACAAGGAGATGGTAAAAGAAATGAACATAATTTCATCGTAGGAGGAGTCATCCTAACAATTACAATGTGCATAATAGATATGTAATCATTCATTTATTCTTTTATGTACCTCAAATTTAAGTATCACATGAAGTACTGATTTTTTTTTATTGTAAAAAAGAAAAAGAATGAAACCCATTCAACACATAAGAAAAGATGATGAGGATTAAAAGGTTTGATCACAAAGTTTGTAAGTACTTACTTTTTTTATCTTACTTAAAATTTCATCTTGGTTATGATATGTATATTTAAATGATTAATTTACACTCATTCATGGATGTCTTCTAATAGGTGCTAACATAGAAAAAAGAACCAACTGAAGAATTGATAGACATTAGGTTAAGTATGTTTTGTGAGTATATGTTGAAGTATCAAGTTTTAATTGACCAACTTATAGGTAACTATGTTTTTTACCTTCTCTTGTTTTATAATTAATGGAACAATGATAAACCTTTATATTAATTATATTGATTTTGCTTTGTCATGGCATATTAAACATGCATGAAACAAAGTATGGAGTGCATCCAACAAAAGAGATTTTGAGAGATGACATGAAGCATGGCTTCAAAGGAATGCATTTTGTTTATGAAACTATCGTTTCTATGGTACACTTTTTAATCTACACAATTATGTATACTTTACTATATATATAAATGTAGATATACTTATTACACTTCATTTCTATGTTTGTAGATGGAACATGAAGAGGTTGAACATAAACAACAAGTCGATCAAGAAAACATTGGGTTGAATAACCAAAGTACTATTGGACATATTGTCATTGATGTCAACAACTGATGTCATTATGATGTGATGATGAGTTGTTATGAAAAACATTCATAGGAATCTACCTAAATCTTAGGAGAGGTAGCGTATTAGATTTTATGAGATGAGTGCAATGAAGAAACACCATCGAGATAGAATTCCCAACAGATCAATGATCTCGATCAATTAGAATCCAAGTACAAAACCAAAAATCTTAGAAGGGAAAGCACATTGCAGTGATGATGAGTTGTTATGAACAAAATGCAGAGGAATCTACCGAAAATCTCATAAGGAAAAGCACATTGCAGAAACACGATCAGGATTGAAATCCTCACAGTAAAACTACAAAAGAATCAAGGGAGTATCATGTCCACTGTTGGCCCTTGACCAAGTTTTGGATATCCTTGGTCATGTTTGACCTATTTTGGGACTTTGACAGGATGGTCGAAGGCGGAGCGCAAGTAGAAGCGGAGACCGTGGGATCTCAGCCCCTTTTTAAGACAGTCTTGGGATTAGGGTTTATGTAATGGGTATGGGATGTGAACCCATGGGTTTACCCATAATTGGGCCCATTTTGTAATGTATAAATAGATATCTAGGCGATGTAGGAAGAGGACTAGGTGCTAAGTGTGAATATTTGTGGATGCTTTGTGCATACTATGTGTTAAGAAATTGCATAGCTAAGTGAAAGTGATTGCAAGAAGCTTGTGTATAGAAAGTAAGAAGGATTTATGCTTAAGCCTAACTCAAGGAAGGAGGATTTGGTGAGGTGCACGCATATCTCCTATCCTCTACGGAGTAGGGTTTTGATGCTCTATGCTTGTAGAAGATTGGGAGAAGATAATAAACAAGAGAAGAGTTGGTGGACGTAGCCCCACACTGGGGTGAACCACGTATATCCTGTGTTATGGTTTCTTTGTGCATTCTGGTTATTGTCTTGTGTGTATAATTTAGGCTTCAGTGTAGTAATGAATGTTTAGATGCATCTAGTATGATAACTTAGAGCTTAAATTATGTGAATAAATGCTAGATCTGATCTTTTTCCATGTGTGAAGTGCTTAGATGTGATATATCTGGTATAATATTGCATTGCTTTGTAATTAGGGTTTGGATCTGCAATGTGAATAAGGGTTAATTATTGATGAATGTTAATTGTTGAGTTCTTTGATAAGTGGTATAATCAAAGATCTGTGTCCCTACTAGGTTGCATACATTTGAGTCCTGCAACCACCCTTGCCTATACCTCGGGTGAGACTTCATCTGCTTCGCAGGTGTTGCTGAAAGGGCCAATAGTTAGGGTTTTGTTGGTACGTTGTTGAAGTGTTTAACCCTAAGTCTGCCTCTGTGCCAACAAATGGTTCCATTGTCGGGACCTGAAACTGTGATTGCTGGGAACTGAAGAAAAAAAAGCTCTATGCGTAGATCTGTTCTTTAGTGCGTTGTATTGAATTGCAAAGCTCTGTGATGAGAAGAGAAGTATGATTTGAAGAAAAGAGGTAAGCTATTGAATATTTGTGCTCTGAGAAAGGTAAGATAAGTGAAATTTTTTGTTTCGAAAGAATGAATCTAGGTGTGTTTGATAAATTTTGTCCTACTCTGAAAACTAGGGCATAGTTAGAAGAAAGAAGATTTGATACGAATAGATCTGATAGAACCAATGAAAGATATGTTATTCCTATGCATAGAAAGAATGTTTGGAATAACAAATGGATGCAGGATCCTAGAAATAATTTTTTGCAGGTTAGTTACTGTGATCCCAGTGCGCAGTACAGGAAAGGTCAGGGATGATCTAAGAGAAAGAGAGGATTAACCTTTTGTTACAGTTTCAAAAGACCAAGACATCTTGCTATGGAATGCCCTGGTAGAAGACCTGGTTGTCTTTTCTATAAAGCTATGGACCATGAATTTTTGGATTGTCTTAGAATGATTGCTAAAGTTGAAAAGATGAATATGAAACAAGAAAACTATGAGACATGCCAAGAAACTAAGGATATGATAGAACCCCAGAAAGAATCAGAGACTATATTACTACAGATGCAAGAAACCTTGAATGACCACAAAAATATCAACTTATCAGAGGTCTTAAAAGAGAAAGAGTACATAGAAACAAGAATAGGAGACTTCGACATAGACTGTGTCATGGATGAGGAAACACAGGTGAATATCATGATAGAAAGAACTTGGGAAATTTTGGGAAAGCCTTCTATGGTTTCTTCATTAGGAGGAATATGATTATTTAGAGGAAAGATGATAACCCTATGTGGAATACTTACCCACATATCTATGAGTTCTCATGGCACTTCGACAGAAGAAGAATTTGATATCGTTAAGTTTGTTGAGAACAACACCCCATTTTCTATCTTGCTAGGAAAAACCTATATTGAGAAAGATCAGATACAAAAGAAACAAGAAGAGGAGGATCTAGAACAGAAAAAACAAGAACTAAGAGATTTCATGGCTAGAAGAATAGCGCACTTACTGGAAGAACAAGAGAACCAGTCGAAGCTACTAAAGACTAAAGATATAGATGTCGAAGTTGAAAGTAAACTTGAAGACTAGAGACACCTATCTGTACAAGAGAGTAGAGCACCTACCCCGGAAAGAGAAGAAGTATTACCCTTGAACCCTATAAAGACCCTCCACAGTGCGAAGTTATCATGCCAAGAGGAGATAAGAATGATAATGGAAAGAGAAAACCAGTGATTCATATCACAGGAAAGAAGGCCATAAAGCTCAGTAGGAAGAGGGAAAAGTTAGAAAAATTGCAAGAAGTTAAAGAGAATACTTTGCATAAGAAAGGTTTCCAGAACTTGAACTTCGTTGGAATATCAGTACAACACATATTGGCACTTCGCCATGACGAAGAAATATGATCGTTGGAGGCAAGATGACCATTCAATAGACGCTCCTGAATGGTTAGGAAAGCATTTATGTCTCAAAAGTTTTCCATTGGACCGTTGGGACTGCGCCATAATGGATGGAATTGCATTGCAACCCGTTGAAAGAAACTGTTACGACAATATTTATTTATCCCGTTGAGCATTGCACCCAGAACACTTTTTCCAATTGTGATTATCCAAGCCCACATAGAACTAGTTGATTTCGCGTAGTGATCATTAAGACCTCACCATCCATTATGTTACATTGAGTATTGTTCATCGACCTGAGATATCAGATCTTGAGTGTGCATGCAATATGCAATTAGCGTAGCAGAAAAAGAATTCGAAGAGATTCTAATAGACCTCATGGCCAAGAAAGCGATGTATGTAGGCATCCAAGCCTCATCGACGCAAGGAGTGCAAGCCTCCCCGTCGACTTCTTGTGGATCTGGACCATCCTGAGCTACAACCGAGAAAATAACCAAGCATCGTGATGACTTGGTGAATGCGAAGCTAATTCCATCCATCCTACCTGGCTACATCCCACCCCTAGCTAGTGTGGTGAGTCGTGATAGTGTCCTCAGGGACTTCGACTACACATTCATCACTGCGTACCTCCCGAAGGGAATACAAGCAGTCAGATCGTAGTTGGAGAGGATTCCAACCTTGAAGATCAGTGATTATAACGTAGGAGACCGCAAGAGCTTTGGCATGTTCACACCTCACAAATATTTGACCAAGACCAAGGGGAAGAAGTCGAAGATCATCATCCAATCGTGGACTATGGACATCGCGAGGTCCATTGTCTTGAACGTGATGAAGATACCACATTTTAGAAGGCACCAGGAGGTTAACACGTGCATTAAGATCCCAATGTCATGCTTCCATGGAGGGTATATATGGTTAGACAAACACATCACCGTCGATCCGGCACTGATCCATAGGATCACCAGATTGAGCACGCAGGGACCAGACCCACAAGAATTTTATCCAGGGAATGTTGTAGACCGTGCCCTGGAACAGAGGATCAAAGACACCTACGATGATGTAGAGAAAGGGACGTGAGGCTACAAGGTAGCCTCAATTCAGAATGGCTTAGTGTGCCTTTCTTGTCAGTTGATTGTTGGTAAGCTATTCCAAAAGAACTGACCCATGCAGGTCACAGGGTTTGTCGTTGACCTCGCAGGAAAATGTGTGGAAGGACTATAGATGAACTGGGTCAGTTACCTAGTCAATCGGTTAGAACTAGATTGTCACAAAGCTTAGGATCGGGGCTATGAGTTCCATTTTAGTTGGTTGCTGATCCTCATCGCATTCACTGCTTGGGAGATTCCAGAAGGTGTGACCTTCCCTGACATTGAGTAGTTCGAGCCACTAGTCGTGAAGTTCACCACTCTCTAGTATTCGAGTGATATGGGGAAACAATGACAGTCGAACACGGTATTCCATACCTACTACCTGTAGCTAAAGAGGGCTATTGAGTCTTTCCCTTGTATGACGCTGAATACCCTGGATAGGTTCATGCCCCTTATGAAGATCCACGCAGATAGGAATTTTATTTATATTACTGCATGTGCAGATGAAAGTAAAGAAGAGCTTCAGTCCTACTACAAGCTCACAGAGGAGGACCTAGAAGAAATCACTAAGCAATGGCCCGCAAAGTTCCTTATACCAGTCGACCAGGAAATACTGTCTGATCCCAACCTCATTGGAAGTCTGGTGGTTACTCGCGAAGAGTATGATGCACCCAGCAGTAGCAGGAAGAAAAATAAGGAAGATGTATAGGAAATACACAACACATCATAAGAGGCAGCATTAGATTCACCTAGTGGAGGAGGACATGACAAAGTGGACAAAAAAGAGAAAGAAGGGGAAGAAGACAAGTTGAAGCAAGGAAAATTAACACTGCCTAGGAACCCCCTTGAAGAGGCAGAGACATCCAAGAAAATAAAGGTTTCCCCAACGAAACCTACATCACGGAAGAAGTCCAAAGCAAGTAAGGCGAAGCTGCAGACTGTACTCACCCTCAATGACTTTGACTTCATTATCATAGCTATATTATATGCCTCAAAAGATATTTTGCATACAACTGAAGCCAAACAAGAAACCATGTATGAAAGGATTGAAGCAGAGATGAGAGGAGTACAACAAGCCCTTCACTCTAGCCGCTCAGTGTCCACTGCGCCCCCGCCACCAGAATAACCAGAGTTGGGAGATGAGCCTGCCCAAATCCACAGAATAGTTGATGACCAAAGCTCACCTTCGTCGTGTGAAGGAAGAAAAATAACATGCCAAAGTGGCCCTGAAGCAAGAACAAGAGGAAATCATAGAGCAACACCGAGTTGCACAACAAGAGAAGGATGACCTCCAAATCAAGTTCAAAGAGGATAGTGCATAGATCCAACAGGAGAAATAATAGCTTGTCACAGAGAAGGTTAGAGTTAAAGAAGCATTCCACAGATCACTTCACTCTGTGACAGGCTTAGAGAAAATGGAGGAAGACCCGGTGGAGAGTCAAGTGATGAAGCTTGCAAAATCCATTCAATGGCTTCAACAGAGAATAGCAGAACTGGAGCTACAAATAGTGCCAAGCACTCAATAGGAAGTGTGAGACCATGGAGAAGAAACTGCTCAGAGCGCAGTTCAAAGGATCAAAGCATGAGTCATGGAATGTAAACAACTAAGAAGTTGCAATGCACAGACTTATGAGCGCCTTACCGAGAACACTGAACTGAAAACACTGGATTCCCAGCTCGAGGAAGCAAAGAAGCAAGCAAAAATAGTACAAGCATAGTTAAATCCCTTGTTAGTGGTTGAGAAAATGAAAATATCCCAAGAACAACACACAGCTCAACAACAGGTCCATGCCATACAAAGAAAATTCATGGAAATGACTCAGAAGCTCCAGCTAGTCCAGGATGCAACTTGCCTCCTTTTTAAGGAGATTGAAGGCCGAGGAGTAGAGCTGGAATGATTAGTCACTTTGGTAGAAAAATTCTTAGAAGGACATGTGAACGAGGCATTTATTCAAGATTTCACCAAGCAGGAGGCCTTGGCACAGAAACAAGTTGAAGCAGCTCGAGGTTTTTGAGGTAGAGTTACCCAGAATAGAGTGATTCGGGATGAGTCACAGGTGAGTGTTGGGGGCTTGTTGGCCCTTGACCAAGTTTTGGAGATCCTTGTTCAAGTTTGACCTCTTTTGGGACTTCGACAGGTTGGTCAAAGGTGGAGCACAAGTCAAAGTGGATATCGTGGGATCTCGACCCCTTTTTAGGACAGTTTTGGGATTAGGGTTTATGTAACAGGTATGGGATGTCAGCCCATGGGTTTACCAAAGTTTGGGCCCATTTTGTAATGTATAAATAGATATTTAGGTGATGTAGGAAGAGGCCAAGGTGCTAAGCGCGAATAGTTGTGGAGTCTTTGTGCATACTATTTTTTAATAACTTGCAGAGATAAGTGCAAGTGATTGCAAGAAGATTGTGTATAGACAATAAGAAGGCTTTGTGATTAAACCTATCTCGGGGAAGGAGGATTGGGCGAGGTGCACACAGATCTCCTATCCTCTACAGAGTAGGGTTTTGATGCTCTGTGCTTGTAGAATATTGAGAGAAGATAATAAACAAGAGAAGAGTTGGTGGGCGTAGCCCCACACTAGGGTGAACCATGTATATCCTATGTTATGGTTTCTTTGTGCATGCTAGTTATTGTCTTGTGTATATAATTTAAGCTTAAGTGCATTAATGAATGTTTAGATGAATCTAGTATGATAGCTTAGTGCTTAAATGATGTGAACAAATGCTAGATCTGATCATTTCCCATGTGCTAAGTGCTTAGATGTGTTAGATCTAGTAGAATACTGCATTGCTTTGTAATTAGGGTTTGGATCTGCGATGTCAATAAGGGTTAATTACTGATGAATGTTAACTGCTAAGTTCTTTGTTAAGTGGTATAATTACATATTTGTGTCCCAGCTAGGTTGCAGAAATTTGAGTCCTACAACCACCCCTACCTCTACCTCGAGTGAAACTTCATCTGCTTCGTAGGTGTTTCTGAAAGGGCCGGTAGTTAGGGATTTGTTGGTGCGTTGTTGAAGCGTTGAACCCTGGGTCTACCCCTATGCCAACATCCACTGATGTAGATTTTAGAACCAACTAGGACCGTCATATTTGGGAGTTATAGAGGAGGACCTTTGGATCAAAATCTGGTTAATCCTTGACCATTAGATCTCAGTAAGAGAAGATCAACAGAGGGGAACCATTGCAGGATGCAAGGGTTGAAGTTAAATATCATGCAAGTTTCAATTCCGAAATCCACTTTGGATGTCTATCATCACATGCCAATAGATCTACGGTTGGCATCGGTTCTAATAACCCGGAGTCACCAATAATCAAATACCTGAAGAGTGGATATCCTCTATGCCTAATCCCACAGTCCTAGCTCCTGGAATTATGAAAAGATATCAAGCAGAAATTCTTAATAAGCACTTCGATGAAATTTACTCTGGGATAGTTGGAAGACTGCAAAGGTCGTAGTCCCAAAGCTCTGAATTCCCGAAGTGAACGAGAAACATCCACTCAAATCAATTCATGGTTGTTTATTTGTTTGAAACCTCTAGACAAACTAGGATTGCCCATCTACAGAAGAAAGAATATCAACCATCTGATCTACTTTGGTGAAATGCACTCCAGAAGGTTGAATGACTGCAAAGGACCAAAGTCCCGAAGGACGAAATAAATCTGGACCATTGATATAAGAGCTTATCATAGTTGTTTGATCAAGGATTCATATGAAACTACGACTAGGAGGAGGACATGTGCCACATCAGGAGATCCACATCAAAAATACCACGTCAGCAAGGAAACGTGGCACAATCAGATGATGACAAGAGTCAAGGTCCAGTTGGAACTTTAGGTTATGTAAGTCATGAATATAGTTGACACTGGTAGCCACTCAACCAGTGCCATGTCAATAGTGATGTCAACAAGTTATGTCACTCTGGGAATTTTTCCTTCGGGGGAAACCAACAAGTACCCGAAGCATCGAAGGCCCAAGTCAATGATAACTGTTGATCTAAGATCCTTTGGATTATCACATGACCGTTAGATCAAAACGCAGTGGAAATATGATGTAAGCACTCCCATGTTGACCACTTCGGTATTGACCAACTCTAGTTAAATTGGACCAACAATTACGTGGACCTTCAAAGCCTTGGAGTCCCGAAGTTTCGAAGTAAATAGTGGTAATCCATCTCAGGCTTTGATTAAGTCACAACCATTAGATTAAGCGATGGAAGGATACGTAAGGATTGAAGCTAAATCGTTGATCTGGTTCTGGGATTCATGATAACCATTAGATCAATCCTTGTGAGAGGTAACCACTTCGAGAAATTGAAACTCTGGAATATTTGATGAGAGAGGAATCGACCAAAGACCAAAGTACCAAAGGATTAGGTTCCAGCCCCCGATCATAGGTTACAAACACATAATCCATGAGGCGCTGGGAACATTGCTTAACTTAATAATCCCATGGTTTTGTGAAGATGGTTACATGTAAATGGTTTGAAGGAATCACCTCTACATAATTTGATTTCTACAACATTCATAGAGACAAAGGAAATTGATCCATACTTGTGATTGATTTTTGAAAAATAGGTCAGATGGTTGTTAAACTCATATGAAGTTTAGACCTCATCATGACCTTTTCAATGATAGGTGGTATGCCATGTTTAAAGTTGAAGACCCGGAATGATGTTAAATGGTGGTCCCAAAGTTGTTTTAAATGGATAAGTTGTTTTTAACTTGTGGCACAAGTTGGACCTAAAACTAAACTAGAGTTTAGCATGAACGAGTATAAATACAACTATGCTTGGTTCATTTGAAAGGTGAGTGTGAAAGTGGGTGAATGAGTGGATATACACTTGAGGTCAGTGATTTCTAGTATGGTGATCCTTTGGCACAACAAGGTGTGAAATTCAAAGAGAATATGAAGTGAAGAAGGTGTGAATTTCAAAGAGAAGATGAAGTGAAGAAGGTGTGAATTTCAGAGAAGAAGATGAAGTATGGTGATGAGCATTTTTTTTAGATCTATGATCATGAGCTGGTGTAGATTCAATAAATATATGACTGGTATTTGGGTTAGTTGTACTATTACATCAATTATAATTGGATAGATTGTATTCTATTTGCAAGCTGAGTCTTGCGGAAGATTGAGCCTTGCTTGAGAGTTGGTTCTCTCCTTGGAGTTGGTGCTCCTTACTTCAGTTGATGCTAATAAAAAACATTTGGTGTTGGGAAAAACCCCATGATTGTAGTCACAGATATAAAATATTATATAGACATATGGGAAAACCCCCATGATTGTTCTTATGAATTGATTTCTCTTAATTATCTGTAGATGCCATTCGTGAATGACTACTTACAATCTTACAATGATGATGTGTAAAATTATGTTTTGAAATAATTGTTAACATGACACAAGAAAAGTTGCAAAAGTCCACACACTAATTCACCCCCCCTCTTAGTGTGGCTAGTGTGGCCAACAATTGGTATCAGAGAGAGTTCCTTTAGCACAATTTAAACACTAGAAGGTAGATTCTGAATAAATGGATGGACAAATGGCTCTCTCCTCAAATGAAGATCCCTTATTTGATGACCAAATTATTCTTCATGGAGGGAAAATATGAAACAATATTTGAATTCAATAGAATATGAAGCTTGGGATTCAGTAGTAAGTAATCCCTGGCACTTAACTACGTCAAATAATGTATCCAATTTGGCACCCCAAAGAAGAGTAAGGAAGAAAACTAAAGTGGCATTGAAGATTCTTCTCAATGGACTATCAGATACCGTCAAAGCAAGCATGGGACTATGCACATCCGCCAAGGAATTATGGCTGAAGTTAGAGAATATATATCAAATCAAAAGAGAAGACACATAAGACATTCCTATCAAGTATGAGAAGGAAGACTCAACCATCAATAAAGGTAAAGGCTCTTCACAATCTTCTGATTGCAATAATGTTGATATTGAATTTTCCTCTGCAACTAAAGAAGAATATTAGGATGCAATAGAAGAAAGTTTTGTTAGCATTTATCCCATGGAAGAATTATAATAAGAACTATAAAATATTAAACAGAAAGTTGATTTGGGTTTTGGTGAATACAACTATGACCATGATTATTCAGACTATAACTATCTTTATGAGTACACTAAATAATTTCTTGAAAAGAATCAAAAGCATATCTTAGAAATAAAGGAAATGCTCAAAGATAATGAAAAGGTCATATCTGAGCAAGATATTCAGTTAGAAGAAAAAGAAGAGGAGATCGAGAAATTGAAGAATGAAATCAGTTAAGTAAAAGGAAAGAAGAAGGAATATGGCGAGCTTAGCAATCAAAAGCATATCTTGGAAATAAAGGAAATGCTCAAAGACAATGAAAAGGTCACATCTGAGAAAGATAGTCAGCTAGAAGAAAAAGAAGAGGAGATCGAGATATTGAATAATGAAATCATTCAATCAAAAGAAAGTAAGAAGGAAGATGGTGAACTTAGTAGAAACCTTGCAGATCTAAAAGAACTAAGAGAAAGCAATGTCAATCTGAAGACCAAACTTGAAGAAGACAAAATAAGAGAGGAGGTAGTGAGGAACGAGTTGAACGAAAGGGAAGAGTCATGTCATAAGCTAGAAGCAGAAGTTGTGAATCTTAGAAATGAAGTTGACAAGTCAAACACCCATGTCAAGTTCTTGAAAAACTCTATGATCTTGGATGAGATCTTGGATAGTCAAAGATCACCAAATTATAAATCTGGTCTTGGCTACAACAAGGAAGAAATTGGTACTCCTATGAATCTTGATGCAGGTCCTTCATTTGTAAAGGGTGAAGAAAGGTATGATGTAGGTCCTTCTTTTGTAAAGGGTGAAGATGGGTCTGATGTAGGTCCTTCATTTGTAAATGGTAAAGACAGGTATGGTGCAATTCCTTCATGTTCAAAGAATGAAAGCAACACTACTATCTTCAGAAGATTAGATCAAGGAATACATCAAGAATATATTCCTACACCTCAAACCAATTTTAGAAGAGAGACACCTTCAAGGATGAGTCAAAGGGGCAGGTATGAAAGTGTTTTTAATGGTCATTACTTTTCTTGTAATGAATATGGTCATAAATCCTTGGATTGTAGGCCTAATGGAAGGATACAAGTTGGTAGGTTCAACAACATTGTAATATGTTGGAAATGAAATATTTTTGGACATATTGTTTCACATCGTTACACTATGAGATGCTACAGTTATGGTGGATTTGGCCACAAAGCCTGGGACTGTTGGAACTCAAGGAGACAGTCAATGTGAAATGCTTCATACAATATGACAAGAAGAGTAAATGAAACATGGAATAAAAATGAAGTTGCAACAATAGAAGATCATACAACAAAGGCTAAGAAACCAAGACATTCACAGATGTGGATAGAAAAGATTGAATAGGTGAACATGAGCGGAGTTAATTGTTGCACAAAGAATTACCATCATGCAAAACGTTGAGTATAAAAGTTTCTTAGATGAATTTAGAGCATTGTACAATAGAGATTACAGGGGGAGAGACCTTGTCAGGAAGAGGTACCCTTTTATAAACAAAGGGGGAGAGCAGTCAGAGGCAGAGAGAGTAGATTGACAAGGGGAGTCATGCAGTCATGGAAGGCAGAGAATGATTGCAAGGGGAGTTACTTGAGTTCATATTTTGGTTAGAATCATATAAACAAACATATATTAATCATAGGGGGAGAAACCCTTTACCATTGATTTCAAAGTGGGAGAGTAACTTTAGAGGAGAGAAGCATCATCAAAGGGGGAGTTTGTGTATGAAGTTGGTGTGTTTCCCTCAATGAAAAAGGGGAATATTGTTGGACATATTGTCATTGATGTCAATAGTCAATTTCATTATGATGTGATGATGAGTTGTTATGAACAACATGGAGAGGAATATACCTAAATCTCAGGAGAGGTACCGTATTATATTTCATGAGATCAATGCAATGAAGAAAAACCATTGGGATCGAATTCCCAATAGATCAATGATATCGATAAGTTAGAAACCAAGTAAAAAACCAAAATGCTCAGAAGGAAAAGAGTATTGTAGTGATGATGTGTTTTTATGAAAAACATGCAGAGGAATCTACCAAAAATCTCAAAAGGGAAAGAGCATTGCAGAAACACGATCAGGATTGAAATCCCCACAGTAAAACTACAAAATAATAGAGGGAGAATCCTATCCACTAATGTATATTTTTGGACAAACCATAACTGTCAGATCTAGGAGTTACAAAGGAGGACATTCGGATCAACATGTGATTAAGTCCTGACCATCAGGTTTCAGTAAGGGAAGATCATTGACAGGGAACCATTGCGGGATGCAAGGGTTGAGGTTAATGATAGTGCAAGTTTCGTCTATGAAATCTACACCGACCGTCAATCATCACCTACCAATAGATCTAAGGTTGTCATCGGTTCCACTACCCTGGAGCCCTAGAGTCACGAATAGTCGAATACCTGAAGAGTGGAGCTCCTTTATGCATAAGCCCACGGTCCTATCTCCTGGACTTATGAAAAGATATCAAGCAGAAAGTGATAATAATTACTTCGGTGAAATTTACCCTAGGAGAGTTGGAAGACTACAAAGGCCAGAGTCCCAAAGCTCTGAATTCCGGAAGTGATTGAGAACCGTCCACTCAAATCAAATCATGGTTGTCTATTTTTTTGAAACCTCTGGACAAACCAGGATCATCCATCTATGAAAGAATAAATATCAACCATCCAATCTACTTCGGTGAAATGCACTTCAGAAGGTTGAATGATTGTAAAGGCTCGAAGTCTCGAAGGCCGGAATAAATCTGGAAAATTGATCTAAGAGCTAATCACAGTCATTGGATTAAGGGTTCATATGAACCTATGAACAGGAGGAGCACATGTGTCACATCAGGAGATCCACATCAGTAAGACCATGTCTGCAAGGACACGTGGCGCAATCAGATGATGACAAGTTTCAAGGTCTAGTTGGCAATTTTGGTTACATAAGTCACGAATATAGGTGACACGTGGCATCCACTCAGCTAGTGCCAATTCAACAGTGACATCAACAAGTTACGTAACTTTGAGAGTTTTTCTTTCAGGGGAAACCAACAACTACCCAAAGTGTCGAAGGTCGAAGTCAATGCTAACCG
Source organism: Picea glauca (assembly GCA_000966675.3). Lineage (NCBI taxonomy): Eukaryota > Viridiplantae > Streptophyta > Pinopsida > Pinales > Pinaceae > Picea > Picea glauca. The sequence continues at coordinate 220,365 of JZKD02S1672968.1, read as the reverse complement.
TTGATCTAACATCCTCTAGATTCTCACATGACCATTATATCAAAACATAGTAGAAATTTTACGTAAGGAATCCCATGTTGACCACTTCGATGCTGACCAAATCCGATGGAAATTGGAGTAGCAATTACCTAGACCTTCGAAGCCCCAGAGTCTCGAAGTCCCGAAGTAAATAGTGGTTATCCATATCAAGCTTTGATTAAGTCACAATAGTTGGATTAAGCGATGGAAGAATAAGTAAGGATTGAATCTAGACCATTGATTTGGTTATGGGATTCATGAAAACCATTGGATCAATCCTTGTGAGAGGTAACTGTAAATTCTAACCTTGTACAATATCTACTGCAAATCGATATTCAGAAAAGAACAGAAAAGATACAATGGTAAATACAAACATTACACAGAGATTTTTCACCTGGAAACCCAAACCGGGAAAAC
>JZKD02S1672968.1:200854-219539 GCA_000966675.3 Picea glauca | reverse complement strand
TGACCTGGATTAGTCCAAAACCCTAATTCCTTAACCGTAAATAGAAAACCATCGGCAAAAAACCATGTGCCGAAAAACCACCTAATATCATGTGGTCCCGGAAATATGTCGTCCCGATAATATGTCGTCTTGGAAATATGTCGGTCCGGTGATAATATGTCGGCTCGCCCCGAAGAAAATATGTCGGCCCGAATATAACACATACCCAACAGTAACCACTTCGGGAAGTTGAAACTCTGGAAGATTGGATGAGAGAGAAATTGTCTGAAGGTCAAAGTACCGGAGGACTAGGGTCCAACCCTCGATCATGGGTTACAAACACATAATCCATGAGGCGCTGGAAACATTGCTTAACTTAATAACACCGTTTTTATGCAAAGATGGTCACATGTAAATGGTTTTAAGGAAGTGCCTCTACATAATTCAATTTTTACATCATTCGCAGAGATAAAGGAAATCAATCCATACGTGTGATCGATTTTTGAAAAATAGGTCATATGGTTTTTAAAAGCATATGAAGGTTAGAACTCATCGTGACCTTTCCGGTGATAGGCGGCATGCCAGTTTTAAAGTTGAAGACCTGGAATGATGGGCAATGTTGGTCCCAAAGTTGTTGTAAATGGACAAGTTAGTTGTAACTTGTGGCACAAGTCGGCCCTAAAACTAAACTAGAGTTGAGAATGAATGAGTATAAATACAACTATGCTTGGTTCATTTGAAATTTGAGTGTGGAAGTGGGTGAATGAGTGGATCTGCACTTGAGGTTGGTAATTTATGGTATGGTGATCCTTTGGCACAACAAGGTGCAAATTTCATTTTAGGTGATACTGGAATCATAGCCATATAAGACTCTGAAAGGAGACATACCAATGGACATGTGGTGAGTGGTGTTGTAACAATACTCACCCAAGTGTAACCACTTAATTCATTTCCTTTATTTTCCTGTCACATAAGTCCTAAGGTATCCTTCCACCCATTTGTTGATTGTCTTCATTTGACAATATGTTTATGGATTATAATTAGTGTTGGGGGTCAACGCAATACCAACAAGTTTAAATATCGCCTGCCAAAAAATACTCATTAATCTATTGTCCTTGTCACTCACAATAGTCCTGGGTAGTCTAAAAATATCCTTGAAAAATAATTTTGTTATTTGGGATGCAATAGAATCCGTGGATATGGAAATAAATGAGCAAATGTTTTCAAGCAATATACCACCACAAAAAATCTATCCTTACCTTGTACCCTTCGAAATCCTATGATAAAATCCATAGATATACTTTCCCATTTGTGTTCAAGAATGGGAAGAGGCTACAATAACCTTGTTGGGTGGGTGTGTTCATCCTTGTTTTATTGGCATGTTATTCACTCCCTAATGTGGTGCATAACATCCTCATTGAGGCCCCTCCAAGTGAACCTCTCCCTAATTTGTCTGTAAGCCTTGAAGAATCTTTGATGCCCTGCTAGTGGTGAGTCATGAAATTCTTGCAACACCCTCTACTTGAATTTTGACTCAGGAACCAAATATTTTCTCCCTTTATAATATATGATGGTATCCACAAGTATGTACCTATCATACTGGAATTGGTCATCCATCAATTCACATGCAAATCTGTTTTTTGAGTAATCTACCAAAAGATGGGATTTCCATTCAACTGATATCTCATACATGGAATAGGCTAAGGGTATTCTAGATAAATAATATGCTACCACATTGTCTTCCCCTTTAACAAATTCTATGTCAAATTCATAGGCTTGGATCTTGCTTACCCATTTTTGTTTCCTCTCATTGAGATCATTTTTCTCTAGGAAGTATTTGAGGTTGTTATAATCAGTTCTGAGTACAAATTTCACTCCCACCAAGTATTATCTGAACTTGGATAGTGCATGCATGATAGATAGCATCTCCTTATCATATATGGTGTACAATAACTCAGACGCTCTTAATTTTCTTCTTTCAAAAGAAATAGGATGCTTGTTATCCACAATTACAACCCCAATTCCTTCCCATGATGTGTCACACTCTAATATGAATGGTTGGGAGAATTTTTGTAAGTCTAGGACCGAACAAGTGCTCATGACTTTATTCATTTTATCAAAAGCTAGTTATGATTCATCACTCCACTTGAATTCACGCTTCTTGGTCAAATCAGTCAGTGGTGCGCCTAGCTATGAAAAACCCTTAACAAATATCCTATAGTAGCTGCAAATCCCAAAGAATCCCTTGAGCTCCGTAAGTGTCTTGGGTGTGGTCCAATATAATATAGTTTGGATCTTCTCTTGATGAAACTGTACCCCTTGTGCCCCAAGTATAGGACTTTTTTCATTCCAAATTCACACTTGGACTCTTTAGTGTACAATGCTTGTTTTTACATGATGCTTAAGATCTCATCAACATGCATGAGGTGATCCTCCCAATTTTTTCTATATATCATCAAATCATCGAAGAAAACCAATATAAAATTCCTCAATTTTTTATTGAATACATGGTTCATACATGATTGGAAGGTGGTTGGTGCATTGGTTAATCCAAACGGCGTGACTAGAAATTCATAGTGCCCATAGTGAAACCTGAAGGTTGTCTTGTTTATATATGGTTCCATCATCCTAATTTGATGGTATCCATAGAGTGGATCATTTTTTGTGAAGTACACTGCACCATGAAGCTCATCCAATAACTCATCTATCCTTGGAATGAAATACATGTTTTTAATTGTATTTTTGTTTAAGGCCATGCAATCAATACACATGTGAATTGTACCATCCTTATTCTTGACCAACACAATGGAAGATGCAAATGGGCTTGAGCTTGACATAATATGCCCCATTTCCAATAGTTCATTGATGGCATTCTCAATTTCATTCTTGAATTTATTTAGGTGTGTGTAAGGTGTGGTAATGACTAGTTTGGCTCCTTCCTCTAGTTATATAATGTGCTCAAAGCCTCTATCTAGTGGTTTCCCTAGGGGAATATGTCCAAATACCTTATCATTATTGTCAATTATTATATGTATATATTGTGAATAGAGTTGGCACCCTTCTTGAGTGGTCTGGGTGAGAACTAGACACTCTGTTGCATAAGCCACATCCCCATTCCTGAAAGCATCCTCCATGAACTTTTCTAAAAATACCCTGGATGTATTCTCTATCATTTCCTTCAAGGTTACTCTCCTTCCTTCTTCATAATTGAATTACATCTCCATAATATTGTAGTATTCAATGATAGGTCCCAAGGTGATAATCCACTGAAACTCAAGTACAATATTAGTGTCTGGTAGGTCCATAACATAGAAATCTTGTGTCAATTTGTACTTGCCCAAGGTGAGCCTCGTTTGAGGATGTACCTTTCACATGGAATGGTGCCTACCTCCACCAAAAATCCCTCAAACTCTACAAAGGGAAGATGTCTCTTGTTTACTAAAGAAACATCAATGAAGTTACGGGAAGACCCACCATCAATAAGTACTATGACCCGGTATCCTTGGAGGACCCCTCTTATCTTGAAAGTACTAAAATTTGGCACCCCACTGATGGATGCTATAACAATCTTCTTAATATCTGCATGCTTGCACACTATCTCTTCCTCTTCTTCTTCTTGTGTGTGCTCCTCCTTTGCTTGGGTCACATCCATGTTTTGAATATGTCCAATCTCATATTCCTCCTCAATATCAAAAACATGGGGGTGTCATCTTGTTGACCAATATCTTATCACATTCATTCATAAAGGGGGTTTTTAAATTATAAAAAATAAATTCAATATATTGTAGGTATTGGGGGGGGGTGTGGGGTCTCAAGGGGTTTATAGGTATTCAGGGGTATAAAAATGGATATCTAGTGAAAATAAGAGTTTATTTTATTGTAAATATGTATTGGGAGGGAGTTTCAACAAAATTGTTTCGGGATATATTTACCAATATCTAGTGAAATTAGGGGTATTCTTTAACATCCCATGAATGAAAGCTCTATGTCACAATTTCATAGAATGAATACCCTGTGATCAGAAAGAACCTCTATGTAGTGTATATTTTCCTTTCCCATGCATCTATGCCCTGGATCCCATGGTTCCTTACAAGTATAACATGGTTTCTTCCTTTTCAACTCTCTTTTTGTGGCTTCATCAAGTTTCCCCTTACCTTTGTACACCACTCTTTGATCTCTTCCTTTTGGAGAAAGTGGGGGTCTTGGAGTAAAATTGTTTATTGAAGATTCTCCCTCCAAATATATAGTCTTCCAAATTGCATCCTGTAGGGTCGTGGGCTTGAAATCCTTGACCCAACCATGAAAAGGTTCTATTATCCCTTCATACAAGAGAATCATCAGTCTAGATTTTGACACATATAGAACCATCACTATTAGTCTCTTAAATTATTCTATGAATGCTTCAACTAAATATTTATGTTTGAGTTGTGTGAACTCACAAAAGTGAAGTTTTCGGTCACCTTGATCAAATCTATCTATGATTCTCTATGTGAAATAGGCATAAGAGGTAATGTGTGCATGCCCAAAGGTTTTCATTCCATGGTACCACCATTCATGGGCCTCTCCTTCCAAGTACAAGTGATCCAGAATCGGATCCAGGAGTCTGACAGGGCTCAAAAAGGCTAAAAAATGAAAGTGCTCAGAATCCGATGAAACTAATTCCATTACGCCTGTCTCGTCTTCCTGATTCCGGCCATATATTTACTTTGTCAAACGGGCTTCGTATGAGAAAGATATCGCATTCTGTCCGAAAACCCAAATAGGCAAAAAAATGGGTGACTGTACAGTCCGTACAGTCCATATAGTGCCACGTGGCAAGCTAACTGTACAGACCATATGGTCGTACAACTGACATGGCAGCTTCTGGTGATGACACATGGTAGGTGATGGAGCACATGATAGGTACAGTTGGACCAGTCAGAGGGTGACACGTGTCACCACTATAAGGGTGACATGTGGCACAGACTGATGTGGCATGGATGACGTCAGCAGGCTGACTGGGCAGGTACGGTGACAGGTGGCAGGGTACGTGGCAGGCAGGTGGATGAATCAGTTCTCAACAAGTGGCATCATTCTCGATGAATGGAGAGGGGCCACATGGCACCCTCTGGTTGGCTTTCGGGTTGTGTAAAAGTATGGGGTCTCCACCGGAGTCGAACCCCCGACCGCCACCGGGCTAAGGACTGGCAGAACCGGGCTAACCACCCACGCCACTGTTGGTTATTAATAGCTATATGGAAATATATGTATTTATGTTTAATCAAATGTATAGTCGGAGGTGGAAGGGGGCTGGGGCCTAGCCCCAGCCCGCAGTTGTATTGACGCCCCATATAACTAGGAGCGCAGGGGGGTTTAAACCTTACCACATATGCGAGAGTTTGGATAAGGGCCAGCCCTGGGGTCCCACGCCACCATGTAACCGCCACCCGATAGAACCAGGGTCTATCCCTACCATATGCGTGTGGGTAAGTTGTTAGTCACCGGTCCTATGACCGCGCCACAGGACCTATGCCTATGCCTGAAGACCAGGAGCCCGGACAGGGGGCTAGCGCGTAACAGATGGAGTGCCTGGCCACATGGCCGTCCACCATATGACCAAAGGTGCGCAATCTTGGGGGCTTCACCCAAATATTCATGAAAAGTGGTTTTTATTATATAGTTGTTGATTTTTATTTGATTTTAGCCTGTTAATAATGGATTTTATCCATTTTTGGGAGATATTGGGCATTTTTGGAGGCCAGATTTTGGGAAGAAGTTGGGGATGGATAACCAACTTCAGATATATATAAACTAGGCCTATTTGAGGCCATGGAGGATAGTCAGAGCAGAGTTATGTTGAAGGGAAGCCAAGCCAAAGCCATTTTTATGCAGGGAAGCTATTAAGGAGTAGACGCTTGCGGGCCATTTCTGGGAGCTCTGGACATCTGTTTTGCATGCCGTTTTCTTTGCTGGGTTCTAGAGATATGGAAGAACATGACCAGATCAGTCTTGTAGCCAATTGGCATTTTTGTGATGTACTTTTGAGATTTTGAACAGAAATAAAGAAGCCTCCCCCACAGAGACAAAGGCCCAGAGATGTAGGCAACGTTGTGCCGAACTCCGTTATCAATCCTCTTGTTATGGTTTGTTGTTTATTACTTCATTTCAGATCTGCATATATGTATATGGCTGTCATAATTCCTCTCTTTTCCTCATTCTTTCATTAAGCTTCTTAAAAGGGTTAATTAACACATGCAATTTAAAACTCAACCACAGTCATTAAAAGATCCTACGGATCAACAAGGTAGGTAATTTGATGGAATATGACTCCATAATGGGGTTTAGTTGTAGATAAGCATCCAATTTTCATACCCATTCCTTTGTTAAAGATTTGATTGTTCCATCAAAGGAGGGAATCTCCATTTTCCCTACTTTGTGCCCTAGATCATTGTTGCCCCTATGAAATTCCCTAGGCCTGCCTCTATATTTGATTCCACAATATTATGCTACTAAGAATTGTCTCCTAAAACCTACGCTCAAGAATGTAAATGTTTTGAACCTATACAGAATAGATCTAGCTAGGAATTGACATACACATTTGCAAAGAAAATAGAAGAAAAGAGAAGTAGGAGAGAAAGAATGGAATAATTCTCTTTAACCAAATGAATGAATGATAATTTACACACAATATACTCTGTATATCTCAACCAATGTGTACTGGAGGAGAATCCAATGCACCATAGCGGTGGTCTAGAGTGATCTGGACACACACCATCAATTACGGGAGTAAACTTCCACCTAGTCTAATCTCTCGGACAGTTACGAGAGTCAATTTCCACCTAGTAAAGTCTCTCGGGCAGTTACGAAAGTGAACTGCCACCTATCTAAGTTAACTAGTCTATCAGTCTTCAGTTAACTGACTGAAACAAAGCGAAGTGAGGAGGAGATCAAGGAATCATGGGTAATGCGCTAATGTGGTGATGATCCCAAGGACAATGCGCATTAGTTGGTGATGATCCCAATGATGCATGTTGATAATCCCAATGTAGCATATATACTCCACTCAATTGATCAAACTGAAGTGAAAATTGAAGAGAATATTCTCACTATAGGAATATTCTTCCTAAAATATAAGAGACTAAATAATGACTAATAAACATAGGAAAAACCTTTGGAAAAATAAATCCTAGGTGTGTGTGAAGTAACTCCAATACCCCCCTTGAACATCACTATGGTGAAAATAAAGAATGGGTCCCAACAACGAGGCCATGTTAGGTACCCAAATAAAACAAATACACTGAAATAAAGTGAGAAAATAGGGAAAACCTCATGGGAAAAACCCCCTCTCAAAGTACAATGTATGTAAAAAGAAGAATTGACAGTTGCTAGGAAAATGTGTCCTTTACTCCAAGACAACTGTGCAGAGAATGGAACTTCTTCTCAGTGAAGGTCTTGGTGAAGATGTCTGCAATATCTTCTACTAAAGGAAAAAACTATAGGTCAATGATCCCCTTGTTTACTAAGTCCTAGATGTAGTGCATCTGGATCTCGATGTGCTTCATCTACTGCCTCTGAACTGGATCTCTGCAGAAATTTAGAGTGCTATGGTTGTCACACCATATGGAAATCGACCGATGAAACTAAAAGCCCAACTCAGTGAGAAAATTTTGTAGCCACATAGATTGAATGGTTATGTTAAGTACCCCTTTATACTCTGCCTCGGATGAAGATAGATAAATAGCATTTTACTTCTTGCTCGACCAACAGATAGGCCCGAAATAAAGACTAAATGAGTAACCATATGTGGACTTGCAATCAATGTTATCTCCAACTCAGTTAGAATCAGTGAACTCGATGAGGTCCAATGTAAAGTTTGATGCATAATGAATCCCAAAGGTGATGGTTCCCTATACATATCGAAGGATATTATTTGCATCCTTCCAATGTAGCTCATACGACTCCTAAATGAACCTGGAAACTACGCCAACTGCATAGGAGAGGTCTGGTATGGAGTGTTTGAGATACAACAAGCTCCCCACTAGATGTCTATACAGTTTTTTGTCAACTAGTGGAGTGTCCCCCCATCTTCAAGTTTTACTCCTAATAGGAAAGGAGTCAGAGAAGACTTGCATTTTGTCATGTGAAATCTCACAAGGAGATTTCGTGTATACTTGGCCTGAGACAGTTTGATTTTTGATGCATCTTGACTAATATCGAGTCCAAGGAAGAAGTGTAGTAGACCCATGTCCATCATCAAGAACCTAACATGCATAATCCTCTTGACTACAACAATCGTTGAATTCAAGCAACTGGTGATCAACGAATCATCAACATACATAACTAAGAGTAGAAGCGAATCCGTCGTCCTAAGCATGTAAACATTTGGGTCTGATTTAAAATGTACAAAGTTCCTTGACAGTAGGTAGGAGTCCATACTGTCATACCATGAACTTAGAGCCTTCTTGAGGCCATAAAAATACTTCTACAGTCGAGAGACCAAAGCGAAATCCTGCATAAATCCCTAGGGATGCTCCATATAGATCTCCTCAGAGAGATCATCATGAAGAAAATAATTATTCATGTCCATCTAATGGGACTTCCCATTCCTTGTTTTCCACAATGGAAATTTCCAAACGTATGGAATCCATCTTCACTACTAGAGTGAAGATCTCATCATAGTCAATGCCATGCACCTGCTGAAATCCTTTGGCAACTAGCCTGGCTTTGTATCTAATAATATGTCCATCCACTGTGCTCTTGGTCCTATAGACCCATCGACACCTGACAAGTTTTCATCTAGAAGGAAGGGGAACCATATCCCAAGTATGGTTCTCAAGGAGGGATTTGTACTCCTCTTGCATGGAGGATTCCCAAAATGGATTTATAGTAGCCTCGCCATAAGACTATGGATATGAAGAGTGAACCAAGAAAATATTCCTAGGTGGCAATGGTTCAGTGTAAGTGAGTGCAAGAGGAGGCTCCTTGAAATCATATCGATTCCTCCTAGTATTAGCTAGATCCCTAACAAGATCCCCTGCATCCTGAAGAGTAGTTTGGGACCACTTGGGACTCTTCTTTGGCTCTACATATACATCTAGATGCACTAAATTTTAATCTAAATGTACTGACTTTGTATCTAGATCATATGAATCATATGAATAAAAACTCGCATCTGAAGAAGAGTCAGTATGTGCATGCTCATCATCTCTAACAGGTGGAACAAAAAAAGTGTCTGCATGCAGTTGTTGAGGTACATGCGAGACACTTCGCTCGAATTGGACACTATGCTCAATGTTGTCCAGTCCCTTCACATTGTCAGGGTATCCAAGAAAAATACACTATGTGCTCTGTGGATCAAGTGCCTTCCTCTTTTCAGAGGGAATCTGTACCCATGCACGTGAACCAAAAATACGAAAGTGGGTCACTTCTGGTTTGAGGATGCTCCTAGCCTCGTAGGGGGTCTTATCCTTGACAAATATACATGGAGATATGTTTTGTATGTAGGTTGCACAATTAAGTGCTTCGGCCCATAATCTATGTGGAAGTGACTTTGCATGTAGCATGCAAGATGCCATCTCCTTTAGATATATGTTTTTCCACTCAACAACTTAGTTTTGTTGCGAAGTATAGGGAACTGTGTGCTGCAAATGAATCCCTTCCTCATGAAAATATTCTAGATCTCATGGTTGAAATACTCTCCCCCATTACCAGTTCAAAGGACTTTGATTTTCTTTCATGACTGTTTCTCAACCAGTGTTTTGAAAAATTTGAGGTGTTGAAATACCTCTGAGTTTTTCCCGAGAAAACAAATCCATGTGAAGCGTGAGAAATCATCAACCAAAATGAGCATGTACCTTTCTTTGTTGATTGATGTATGAGGAAAAGGGCCCATGAGGACACTATGGATCATATCTAAATGAGAGGAAGCTCTCTGAGTATTTCCTTTGTCAAATTTCTCTCGAGGGTGTTTTCTAAGAACACATCCCCCACAGATTCCTTTGGAGAAATGGATGTCTGGTAAACCATCAAGCAATCCTTGCTTGGTAGATTCTTTCATATATATAAAATTTAAATTCCTAAACCTTTCATTCCATATCCTACTTCTTTCATCAACATGTGTAACAAGTAAAGCAGAATCTGGTTGAATAAATTCAGAGAAAGTGTAAAGCCTAGATTGATGATTTACCTCACCGGTAGCAACCCTGGAGTTGGTTTGCATGTCATAGATGTCCACTAAATCAGGCATGAATATGAATTTCTTTCCGTTGCTATAATTTTTTATCTGATACATGGAGATAATATTGACTGAAAGTTTGGGAATGTGCAACACATTCTCGAAGCTTTCGTTGGTGAGTTCAATCCTTCATTTGTCGGTGACCTCGACTGGAGAGTTGTCCCCAATCAGAATAGGAGGACCTTTGCATTCATCCAATGAAGAATAGTCCTCTTTTGTGGCATCCATGTGGTGTGATTCTCCAGAATCTACTATCCAAGAATTGAGAGAGGAGTTGATGGAAATCAAAGCATGGATATAATTTCTTTTCTTGGGATTCTAATCTTCTGGCTTCTTCTTCTTGGCACCCTCGGGGATGAGATCTCCAAGGTTTTTTTTTTAAGTATTTGGGTCATTAGATCTATATTTTTCTGCATACATGTGGATTCTGGATGGAATCCTTTATGGAAGTATGTGCATTTCTCTCCTTTTCTTCCCTTTCCACCTTTGGATCCAGAGGCATCATTGAAGGGTTGTGAGTAAACTTCCTTGTTTAGATTTGCATGAGCTTTCATTTTTTATTTATCTTTATAGTTATGATATTGATGACTACTACCATATTTCAGAGTAAGTGCATGCACATTTGGGACTTTTATTTTTCCCATGTTGATGAGCTTGGTCTACTCTTGTGTCAGAGATTTGATAAATTCCTCAAGAGAAGGCACCTTCTAGGTGGCTCCAGAGGAGAATCTAACTGAATGGAATAAGGATACAAACATTGATAATTCAGGACCAAGTTTGGATAGAATGGTGAGAACCATTTGTTTCTCCTTATATTTATCAACCCCTCAAGCCTTGAGTTGCGACAATAAATCATTATATTTTGTAAAGAAATCTTGGAGATTGTCGAAGATTTTTGGATCCAATGTGAGTAATTCCACCTCGAGCATGTGTCCCCTCATGTCATCGTACTTTCCAAAAATCCCTTCCATGTTGTTCCAGGCTTCATTGGGGGTTTTATAGGAAGATATATGAAAGAGGAGATCAAGAGAAATGAAATTCCAAATTGTTTCGAATGCTTCATCCATTCGATTTAGATACTTGGATTTTTCTATGGCTGATGTTGGTTCTCTCTCTGTGTTCATGGTTAAACTATACAATCCTCTTCTTTGAATATGCATGATCATATTATCCTTCCATGCAAAGTAATTGTAAGGTGTAAGAATGAATTCTTTTGAAAAATCCATTTTTCCGATGTCTTCAATCTTCGCTACATGTAAAAATAATTTGGTGTGGATTTTACCTACCAGTTTGTCGGCTTCGATACCATGTAAATGTGTTGAACCTACACAGAATAGATCTAGCTGGGAATTGACATACACATTTGCAGATAAAATAGAATAAAAGAGAAGAAGTAGAGAAAGAGTGGAAGAATTCTCATTAACCAAATTAATGAATGATAATTTACACATGATATACTCTGTATATATCAACCAATTGGCACTAGAGGAGAAGCCAATGAACCATAATGGTGGTCTAGAGTGATCTGGAAACACACCAGCATTTAAGGGAGTAAATTTCCACCTAGTCTAGTCTCTTGGGAAGTTACGGGACTGAAATGCCACCTAACTGATTTAACTAGTCTATCAGTCTTCAATTAACTGACTGAAACAGAGTGAAGTGAGGAGGAGATCAAGGAATCATGGGTAATGTGGTAGTGATGATCCCAAGGAAAATGCACATTATCTGGTGATGATCCCAATGATTCATGGTGATAATCCCAATGTAGCATCTAGAATCCACTCAACTAATCAAACTGAAGTGAAAATTGAAGAGAATATTCTCCCTAGAGGAATATTCTTCCTAAAATATAGGAGACTGAATAATGAATAATAAACATAGGAAAAACCTTAGGGAAAATAAATCGTAGGTGTGTGTGAAGTAACTCCAACAAAGGCTGCATACTACCTCTCATACTCCTCAAAGTTATCTTCTACCTCCATACATCCTGGAAAGTGAACATCGTGTTGTTGTGTATCTAGGAAACTAGGCATGTAAATCCTAGGCTTGATCCGGCTACTCCCTGGAACCTTTTTGTTTGTTCCTCCAAAGATCCTTTGTCCCTTAGTATGGGCCCTGTGAATCAATACAACATGATACCTTTCTCCTCCATGAGATCCAATAGCCCCATTGTTCCCTCCATAATTATGTGGTTCCCTTCCATATGTCATTTGCATGAGTAGTTGTGCAATCTTGTCTTGTCCTTTTTCTAAGGTGTTGTGTATAGCTGACAAGGTCATTCAGAGATCATTTTGTCCCCTTGAAAAGTGATCTTGTGTCTCTTGTAAGTGATTTTGCATGATAAACTGTGTCTTATCAATGGAGTGCTACATTTATTGAACTATTTTTTCCCAATCAACCCCTTTGTCATTACCATCTCCTATTTCCCATCTTTCCTCCATTTTTGGATAAGTTTCTAGTTCTCCCTCCTTTATATCCTTTCTCCTTATATTGTATTCCTTCATTAGAAATCCTCATAGGATGGAAGGATTCATGCTCTGATACCACTATAACATTCCCAAGGATCTACCATGAAATCTATGAAATATTGTGTTTATGGTTGTGGTATTTCGTCAAAAAGTTTGTTGTTTTGTCTTTTATAGTTGCATTGGGGTTTGGGTTTTAAGTTTTTGTAGCAAGTAAATGACTTAAAATAATAATAATAATAATGATAATGATAAACAGCAAGATACAATATAAATAACACAAAAACATAGCTACAATACTTCAGATTTTCATTTTATTTAATATACAAGTTGACCTTAGTACAAGAGATGTACATATATGGAAGAATGGAGTTGTGGTTGATAGCACCTCCAAAATAAAATGAAAGAGAGAGATATGGCCTCTCTTGGGTCTCCAATAGATTCATGCAAAGAATGAAAAGATCAATCTCTTTCCCTTCCACCAAGTTGATGAGTCTCCTAGATGGGTTGTGCCCTCATTGGTTGTAGTGACCCAAGGAAATTCATCCTTATAAGAGGAAGCCTCCAAACTCCTGAAAATGGTTGTAACCCTGTATATATAAATATGGATAAATTGGAAGAATATATCCCCTAGATGTATATGATGAAACTGACTCCCAATCACTAGATTTGTAACTCCCAGTGCGCCCTCCTTCAACAAATTCACCCAATGATGAGAAGAAATAAATATGGAGGTTAGAAACCCTCCACAATGCCAAGGAAATTCTCCCTTGGTGGGAAAAAGACAACCCCAACCAAATATCCTCAAGATCTCACTCCAAAAATCCAAATCAAACTATCCTTGACTAAGTAGTGTGCTCGCTCTATAGAAAAACCCCAACAGTTGCGCCCCTCTTCACAAAAGATACATGAACTGGAACTGGATTAGAATAGAATGGTGAGGGTGGAATATTTCACCACCTTGGCTAAGATTGGATTATGAACAAAGGAATATTTCACCTCCTTGCTTATCTCTAGGGATTTTTCACTCAAAACCCTCAAAATTCTCAAGCTATAGAGCTCAAAGATGCAAGTGAAAAATGATCAAGAATGCCTCAGTGAGTCACCCTCATTCCTTTTATCTCACCTTCTAATTCTCACTCAAATTATTATTTAGGATTTATAAGGTTCTTTTCTCCAACTAATTCATAAATCCACTTTACCTTTTTCTCCTTAGTCCTTGTCACCCATTTAAATTAACTTTAGTTATTTTGTGACCCCTTTTTTACCCTCTTAGTACCCTTTTTACCAATGAGACTATAGCCTAGGGGGGAACAACTAGGCTACTAAGTCCCCCATGGCCAATATCGCATGGAAGGGGACATTAGAGTATGCTCCTAGGTAGGATAGATTAGAGTAGCTTAATAATATATTAGTTATGTCTCATACATAGTCTTCATCTACATATTTGCATTGCATTTCCATCAAACATTCACTTTCATCGGTACATCAGACCGCAACCGATTAAAACCCCAAAAAAGTGACAATGCAAGTTGGGAAAAACTTAGGATGGGACTCCTAATCCAAATGGTGCATAGTCTAGTTGGTACTTTGTACAACAGAGTACGCCTTTCTATTGTCAGGCGAATTTAGACATGTCAACAGAATTGGTGGTAGAAGGAGGGCCATATTTTGTGCCTTACATCAATGAGTTGAAAAAACAGAATTAGTCTTCAGGAAATAACCACAATCCCACTTTGCTCCCTCGAGTTGAATCCGAACAAGAAGTTACCTATGAAGTCTCAAAGCCCAATTTTGGAAGTTCCTCGGGTATTCTTGAAACACATATAGAGACTTGGTTTCACATACCACAAGAAGAACTCTCTGAAAATCGCAGTATTACACTTGCTTATGTGAAGATTCTTTGAAAGTTACTAGCAGTATTTGATATTCCTATGAGGAAAGAAACCTATGTATAAATACCTAAGACAAATCCTAGTTTTTATGTTGACTCTATAGATGACCTCATCGAAACCGCTTTATAAGAAGTTTTGGTACCCTTGAGCCAAGCCACATGTTTCCTTATTGAACTGAAGGAACAATTAGAAGGTGAACACCCAAAAATTAATTTAGAACAAATAATGGGGGAAAACAGGAACAATAGAGAAGTTATACCTCGTTGGAGGGCCCAAGGTGCTCTAAATTTGGCTAGACAATTACTTGAAATACCAAGGAAATATGATAATCCCTTCCAAAATTTGATCCAGATAAACTAGGGTCTCCAGAAAATCATTTGAATAAATTCTTCCTAACCATACATCTTCTCAATGTCCAGCATGAAGGCGTGGTTTGTATGTTGTTTCCTTATACGTTTTTTGGTAGAGAATCTACCTAGTATTTTAGCCTGCCACCTGGATCTATAATTGATTGGGGCAACTTCGAAAGACTCTTTATTATAAAATTTTGAGAAATGAAAAAGGATGCATCTCTACATAATGAGTTAGGAGCTATCAATATGGAAAAGATAGAAAAGATAAAATAATTCAACCATAAATTCCTCAATTTCCTAATTAATTTTCCTCACGACGTAGCTCCTACTCATTCATTAGTTATTGAGTATTATAAAATAACATTAACTCCTTCCATAGGGATGTTTGTAAAGAGGGATAAAAAGAACACATCTGAACTTAACTTTAATGAATTCGATACTATGGAAAGAGAGCTATCCTCCTATGACCATCATCCACATTTCGAGGAAAACAAATCCATCGGGAAGAAACCATTACTTTTAATTAAGCCACGAGAAAAAAATTCAAAAGATATCGACAATTTGGTCAAATTGGTTAACAAGTTGTCTAAAAAATTTGTATACCTTAAAAATAATGTTGGTTAAGGATCATCAAAACCTCAAACTTTTCTCCCATTCTTCAAGAGACCAGATAATCCGCCGAAACCACCTGAACCACCTTATATGGCCTTCAACTTAGACAACTTCAACAATGAGAATTTATTCTCTTATCACCAACAAAACTGTCCAAAATGAACCTTCCCTCAATGGGTCAACCCCATGACCCTGGTGATAAAACAAACATTAGTGTAGAATTCCTACAGAAACCCCGATAGATCTAGAATTCTAGTTAAATTGAACACAAACAATTTGCTGATATTCAAGAGATGAGAGAAATTTTTTTCTCCATAAATCCGAGAATTATATTAATCGAAAATGAATATACATGAGCAACCATCCACAAAAAAAAAGAGAGGAGGTGAATATATAGAATTTCCAACATAGAAATTCTAGTAAAAAAAAACTAGAAATAGCTAAAATAGGTGTCATAAGATAAGGGAGACCACATAGTTCGACCTAGACCACTAAAGATACATGTCACACACTCATTAATGTCCACGAGAGTTAAGTGACGTGCATTAGCTTAGTTGTCTCCACCACTCCAAGTATATCTCTCAGTTCTGAAAATTTCTTTCCAGTGAAGGACTTGGTGAAGATGTCTGCAACCTCAGAGTGTGACTTTGGATCTGAACCAAGTGAAATATATAAATGTATGGGCAGCAAGGGTTATGTGGCATCCAGGGCTTGAGGAGCCCCAAAAAATTATGATCTAGTCCTAATTGTATCTGCAAGATCACCAACTAGTTCACCCGCATCTTGCAGGGTTTTCTCTGCCCAAGTTGGCAACTGAGTTGGAGAATCCATGACCTGCTCCTCATCCTATGTATCAGACCTAAAAGGCTTCTTTTATGGCTGTTATTAAGTTCTCAAAGAAGTTTCTGACTCCTCCTCATCAGTGACAACAAGCAGTTCCTCGGTAGGGTCTTCTGAAAAATCATGCAGTGATTCTTCTTCAAACTTCACACTTCGAGCTAGAATGAACTTTTCATTGTGAGAGTCCAGAAATATATATCCTTTGACACCTTCAGGATATCCAACAAATATGCATTAAACACTTTGAGGCTCCAAATCCTTCCTCTTATCTGTCAGAATGTGAGCCCATGCTCGTGAACCAAAAATATGAAAGTGTGACACTTTCAATTTCTTACCGGTCCAAAATTCAAAAGGAGTGGTGCCTTTGAGTGATTTGTGAGGAAATCAGTTCTAAATGTATGCTTCACAATTAATAGCTTCAGTCCATATCTTGGGAGCTAATGATTTCGACTGTAGCATACAATTTTCCATCTCTTTTAAGGACCATTTTTCCCTATCTGCAACACCATTATGTTGTGGTGTATATGGCACTGTGTGTTGTAGTTTTATACTAATTGAAGGTTGTGGAAATGGGCTCGTAATGTCACTGTGAATCATCCCAAGAGGTGAAGAAGCTCTATGTGCCTTCCCTTTTTCAAACTTTTTCTCTGGATGCTTGCCAAGAATGCATCCTTGACATACATCGCTTGTGAATTTAATAGTTGGCAATCCTTCTACCATGTTTTCCTTGCTGAGTTGATGCAAGTACTTATAGTTTAGATGGCCAAATATTTCATGCCATAACCTAATGATATAATTATATTGTGACATGAATACAGTGCTAATATATTTAGGAACAAAGTGGGAGAAGAAATACAAATGAGAACCGTGATCTGCAATTCCATGTGCAAGTTGTGAGCCTGTGGAAATGTCGATAATCACTGCGGAGTCCAGAGTGAACTCCACCTTCCTTCCAGAGACAGAATGAGTGATATGATATATCGAGAGAAGATTTTCAGACAGCGAGGGAACATGAAGCACATTTGTGAAGCAGCCCCCTTCAAGATCAACAATTCCTTCTCCGCACACCTTTGCGGGTGTGGCATCTCCCAAGTAAATTGGGGATCTGGTGCTTTCTTCGATGGAGGAAAATTCATCTTTTGATGCAGCCATATCGTTCAATGCACCTGAATCAAGGATCCAAGATGATGGAGTGGATGTGACATCCATTAAATAATGACCATCTCGTTCTCTCCCTCCTGTTCTGTTATCATCTTTCTTCCTTGCATTTTCGGGCACCGTGAGATTGTGCTGCTGCAATTGCTTAGCCATCTCATCGATAGTCTTCCTCATGCAATTTTCTTTGGGATGAAAACCTTTGGAATAGTAGTTGCAAAGTGTTCTTTCCTTCTTCTTATTCTTACCCTTAGGCTCAGAAGAGTTCTTTGAATATTGTGCGAGTCTCTCCTTCTTCAATTCAGGAAATTTACCCGTTTCTTTTTCCTTGTATTTTCCACTGCTCTTTGGAGCATTAGTAGCCACAAGTGTTTGGTTCTTGGAATGATTCATGGCACCCATTTGGACTAACTTAGCTTTCTCTTGAGTCAATTATGCAATGAAATCATTCAATGGAGGCATTTTCCATTTTTCCTGAGTCAATTTAGATGCTTGAAAAGATGACACAAATATAGAATATTCATGGCCTAGTTTCGAGAGAATTGAAAGGATGAGTTGTTATTCCCCTTTCGTGACTCCACATGCATTAAGTTCAATGAGGAGGTATTTGAACTTGGTGAATAATTCTTGCAGGTTGCTGAAATGAATTGGACTTAGGGATATGAGTTCATTCTCCAGTTGAAGCACTCTCATTGCATCCTGCTTGTCGAATAGTCCTTCCAATGTGGTCTAGACCACATTGGGAGTAGTGGCTCCACTGACATGAAAGAGGAGATCTCTGGAAATTGATAGGCATATCAGCCCAGTTGCTTCATCTAATTTATTGAAATACTTTATCTTCTCCACTGCAGTAGTTGATTCTTTCTCCGTTCCCATTGTTACCCGATAAAGCCCTTTGCTTCGGAGGAGCAGAGAGTTCTTTGTCTTCCATTCGAAGTAATTGAAAGGATTTAGAATGAGTTTTGTGGGATGAGAGAGATGATCCATTTCTACTTTCCGTTCCTCCTAATGATCTATACCTGCAAATAAAACCATGTACAATCCACTAGATTCAATCTAGCTCTAATACCATGTAGAATTCCTGCAGAAACCCCGATAGATCTAGAATTCTGGTTAAATTGAACACAAATAATTTGCTGATATTCAAGAGATGAGAGAAAGTTTTTTCTCCAT
>JZKD02S1672968.1:164543-179106 GCA_000966675.3 Picea glauca | reverse complement strand
CATTAATGGACCCCTTACTAATATTTTAGTGGTTTCTAAATAATTTTAATGTTGTTGAGGTTTCATTTTTAAGTTAAAAGGTGATAATATTGTTGTGGTGTGGATAAGTATTGTTGATCATGTGTAAGATGTATTGGTGATTGTAAATAAGTAGCATTTTTGTGCAAGCACCATGTTTCATGACATCTATGTTACATGTGGAATTTTGCTATAAAAGTCACAAAAATTATTGCATTCCACTTACACATAGTATCTTATGCCTATTGGAATTATCCTTATCAAAGTTGTCAAATCTTGTAACAAAATTGGTTGAGTTCCCAAAAGTCAATCATACAAGCAATAAAAGTTCCCATCGATCTAGAAATTTAATTGAACTTTTGATGATTCGAGTCAATTCAAGATTGAGCAAAATCCCTAAGAAATTTGTTCCACCATACATGAATCTTGAATCATGATAAAACTCTATTCATTCCTAAAATTTCTATCTATCAAATTCTTATTACATTTGTGGTCTAAAAGAAGATTTATTATCTATAAGATTAACTTACTCCTTGTCTATCATGTCACATCCCCGCAACGTGCCTTGCGATTGTGCACCTCTTGACAGTGTGTGGCACCACAATGTTTCGCACTTGGCTGCTTGGAAACACCAAGGTTACTTCGTTCGGACTATGCCTCTTCACCAAGAGCATACCCATACTCCATTCTACACTACCAATGAGTCACACTAGTCCTACGCTAGTGCAACTCTTGTATAGTTAAAGACATTCACTAACCACTTTAACACTTGGTTTTTTTAAGCATACATCTAAGAGAAACCAAGAGAAATGTGGAACAAATGAAAGACAAACATAGATATAGTATGGGTGGAACTAACCATGCCTAACACCCAATTAAATTGTATTTGTTCTTGAAAAACAATTATAACATGAGCACTGCCAAATCAATTTACAATAGAGAAAAGTCAAATGACTCACCTCACCTCACCAAGACACTCATACATAGATAGTCACCAAGACTCTTTGTCACAACCGTCTTTGTAGCCACCTACAGTGTACCTTAGATGTGCCTCCAACAAAAAACCTTTTTTCTCTTTGCTTTTGTAGAATGTTCCTCTTCATTTCCATAGGCATCACCTATTTTGGTTTTTCCTCACACATGCCTCCACAGACCTATGTTTACAGAATTAGTCAAAATATTCCCAAGAGAAATTCACCTATCTCTGTTTGTCGAACCATCCTCCTTAAGGTAACACAAGTCCTCCCAGAGTGGAGTGACTTGACTCCTTCAGGGAGCTCCTCCTCTTCATCCACCTCAGAATCGTATAACTCTCCTTGTCTCTTGTCTTCAAGTTCTTTCAAAATTTCTACCTTCTTTGGTTTTGCACCCATTACTATTATATAGATTCCAAGGGTCTCTTGTGTGAAATGTCACATCTCTTCGATGCGTCATTTCCCTTCGTGAATTGTCACACTCAACCGATCATTGCACCCCTCCATGGACCCAATGAACCCATCTATCTCAATCTCCTTGTAAGGTACCAGATCTATTATATTTAATTGAAAACAAAAATACTGCATGAAAATATCATGGAACAACAAAATGTAGAGAACCACAACCAGATAATAATACCTTTATTGATAGGAAGCAATGTTCATTTTCCTCTTCAAGGGGGAAACCTCTAGCAGAGAAATGCTCTATTACAATAATTCTCTAAACAACTTTCTCATACCTCCTACTCTTATTTATACTACCCCTACCTTCTAAACAAAATTCTAGAGGAAGATCCTTCTAGAAGATGAAGCTTCTATTAGGTCTTCTTACTTTGACTTGTTCACATTTATTTAATAGGCCTTATTAACTAATGTTGGCCTTTATTACATGGAAAATATATATCATGCTAACTAATAACCAACTAAGTGGGGTTAGGATCGGATCCAACCTGAAGGAAGTTCCAACTCCTTGATTCTTCGACTCCAGCCCCCTTTCCTTTCCCTGCCCTGCCACCCTAAAATATAGGTGTAGAACAATTGTCACTGCCACTGCCACTGTCACTTTCACTGTCACTGCCACTTCCACTATCACTGTCACTGTCACTATCATTGCCACTGTCACTATTACTATCATCGTTATTTTCATTGTCTCATCCAAGAAACCATATCTAATCTCAATCGGATGAAACTCATGCCAAGATCACCAAGAGCATGTCTAAAACCATATTATTAACATCACCAACACATGCCTCTACCAACAATGTACCAAGATCACCACATATCATCACAAGATATGTGTCTCAACCAAGTACTAACATGTACCATGCATCAACTTGTACCATCAACCATGTACCATAAAAAGTGCATCAACCATGCACCAAGCTTGTATCATCAATACATGTACCATACCATGTGCCAACCATGCACATCAACCATGTACATGAACCATGTAACATATCATGTATCATACCATGTGCCAACCATGCACATCAACAATGTACATCAACACCATACCATGTACCAATCATGTATCATACCAAGTGTCTCAACTAGATAGCATATCACTCAATCATTCCATATCCCATGTACCAATATAACCAAGACATGCACCAGCAATGTACCTCAACAGATATACCTCAACCATGCGCCTAATATGTGCCTCACGCATGTGACAATGCCTCTCAAGCATGTATCATACATCACCAAGCATAAGATACAATCACATAAATGTAACCCTTAAAACTTGCTTTTGATCTTGTAGTTGTCCTGATATTTTGTAATGCTTGACATGTAACTCTTCCATAGTCCTCAGCAACCTGGTACTGACATCCCTTCTCACTCTTTCATAAAATTTTCATAGATCCATGACTTTCATCAATACAACCCGCATATATCTATTTTTTTCTCCACTACCGCCCACGTACATTTGTGCTCTTCTGACCTACAACTCCTGGATGCTTCAGAAACTAGGGTTATTCATAGTTTCTACAACTCTAAGACTTCCACCTTCGGCCTTCCTTCGTAACTTCAGACATGACATCATATTTAACCTCAAATTTTCCAATAAAAAGATAAACCATAACTTTCACAAGATAGATATTCAATGTAAGTGTGTGTTTTCAAATAAGAGACTCTTTGAGGTGTATTTATACCTTTTTCTAAGCAATCTCTGTCCTTATTTTAGGGGTTTCTTGTTACAACCACTTTACCCTTTGACTGAGACTTGTAACCAACTAGGGGCTTCTTGTCCACTCTTCGAGGATTCCAACTTTACAAGGCCATATCTCCCTAACTGTGAGGAACCACGTGGCGTTCCACATATCACTAGAAATGACACGACAAGTTTTTTAGTGTCTTTCCTGCATTCACACTATCCTTTCTATCCATATTCCTCATTCAACTTCAGGTACCAAAACCACACCGTTGGGGCTTCATGTAGACTTCTTCAAATGCACCCAGCACATATGTTGCCATCAACAAACTCACAATCAATCTCGATCATACATATGATAACCAACTATCCAACGATCTCGTCAACATCTTTGGGACTTTCAGACTTCTCCAAGGGTTGACATCAATCTCTAAGGGTTGACATCAATCTCCAAGATCACTCTCCAAGGGTTGACATCAATGAAAACCAATTGTCCAAACCAGCTATCCAATATACACAAGTTCAATTTTAGGTGCTCCAGCCCTAGATTTCCAAATATTGAGAATCCCAAGGTCATTGACATTTACACCAGTCTGATCTCATCCTCTAGTAATAGTATTAATTGTTAAACTAGTTCTTTCATCCTTCGATATTGGTTTTGAATTAATCAAGTTTGTTTCTCAATGTCGTGTCCTATATTCCCATTTCACAATTAACTTAAGATAGTCTTAAGTATTATGGGTATTAACTCTATAATAAGAACACCATGGCCATTTATGTAGAGGAAAATCTCTAGGAAAGTGCCCGATTTTATCACAATTGTAGCTTCTAGTTGGTCCCATTCTTCCTCTACTCATGCCTCCTTTGTATCCACCACCTCTTTTGTCACCCCCTCCCCTTTATGGTTGTGAGTTAGATACTACTATAAATGAAATTATGTCTAATCTATTAGCTTGGGAATGTAGAGCCCCGACTTATCAACATTACAGGTGGAGGTGCCATAAAAATGACAATAAATTGAGTTTGGAACAAAACAATACATTTTCAAAATGGGTCAGGGCTAGGGAGGATGCTCATAGCTTCTAAAAATTTCACAAAACTCTCTCATATGTGATATTTGAGCCTACAACAAACCTTGATAGGGTTCAATTTTGTGGACATGATCAACAAGAGTGACTTGCACATCTTCTCCTATAGGTCTTCTTGGAAAGGGTCCCACAAGGGGGTTACGTGGAAACCCCTTGAAAATGTGGGAAATCAGAAGCATGACTTCCTTCCTTATGTCACCCTATACACCACACCTGTTCTCTGCGAACTTTAGGTGATGATATTTCATGTATCCTTTTTGCAAGAAGAGCAATATGATTTTTAACATGTGATAATTCTAGGCTTTTCCTAGTTACTATAGCCTTAGTATTGTTAGGATATCCATACATGGACTCAATCCTCATTGCCCACTCCAAAATCACTCTCATAGTATCAATATTTTTTTCATCAATTTTATTAGAACCCTCCATTTCAATTGAATTCTCAAGAGCCTTAAGCTCTATTGGCTTGTTCAAAGGATCCATCCAAATGTTGAAGAATTCGAGGTGATAGAATATTTCTATATTCTCCATGGGAAAAACATACTTGTAGATTTAATAAATTGGAAACTTTGTAAATTTTGAGTAAATTTCTTTGCACTCCATATAACTAATTGAAGATCTTTAATTAACAATTGCTTACTAAAAGTAAATATGTCACAATCAAGGTATGAACCCAAGTGGGAAAGATAACAATTCTTTCTCTTAACCACTTAAGTTAAACCCAATTACCATCCACTACATTCCTATTTATCCATAAAATTAACGTATTAAGTACAATACATTCGTTATGGAAATTAATTGATTTTGAAATAATTATGTAAATATATATTTAAAGAAATTATTATTTCTTTTAAAATAATAAAAGATAATTTAAATTCCGTATTTGAAGATTATCATCACTTTAAATTATTTTTTCTATACCCAATTATTATGTAAAGTAAATTATAAATAAAATAAATTATTAAATATTTTATCTCATTATATTTTTATATAAAGTATTGTGTAACTTATATACTATTAATATTAAAATCTATATAAATTTTATTGTGAGAAAAAAATAAATAAAGATTATAAATAGATAAAAGTAAACTCTTGCTAAACATTAATAAATATAAAATAAATTTAATCATTAAATTATACAAAAATATTTTGGATCAATATTGAAATTTAAAGTTCAAATATAAATTATTTATAAAATTTTAAAAAATATATCTTATATTTAAAAACTTTTAAGTTAAAATGAAATTATTTTTATTAAATTATTATAAGTGCAAGTTGAATTTCATGATATATGTATTTCTTTAAAGTCAAATAGTATATTAAAAAATAATTAAAAACTTGTGCTTGCCTTTGTATCAACTTTATTGAACATTGTGTGGTTGGAGCTCTGTGAAAACCCTAGCTTTGTATGCGCTGACCCCCCCCGCAAACGGATCTACCGCACCCAAGGTCGTTGTGTTGCACCAGGCCGACATCATTGATCTTACCCAGAAGGGGGGGGCAACCCCCCTCTTACAGGAACGTAGTTGTAAACGACAAAGAAGGATTGTGGGTGAAGCGGCCTGCCTTTGAACCGCCGCCTCACCTATGAGATCAACTCTTAGCGAAGGAACATGGGTTCATTAAAGAAATGGAAGTTGAGCCGAGCACGTCTCATCCAAAGGAATCTCATGGATTGGAACTAGGGAAATGCATTCCCCAACTGGACTAACCACCAAGGTACACCATTAGCTCAACCAGGGTTGGTGAACACACCCAATTCATGAGGGAGCATGCTCTCATCAGCAAGTTTATGTGCCTGTGGCCTTCTGAAAGAGATCTCATGAGATGGATCAAAGACTGGTGGAACCCCAAGGGAGATTACGAAGTGCAACTCAGTTCAAAGGAGTTTTTCACGATCATCCTCTACAATTTGGAAGACAAGGATAGGATTTTTGACAATGGGTCATACTTCTACAACTCTACTGAGATATTCCTCAGGTTCTGGACAAATTGTTTCAGCCTAGAGAAAGAAGACTTCACCATGGCACCAGTATGGATAAGACTATATTCTCTACCGTAGGAATTCTGGTTGGAGGAAATCCTCATGCGAATAAGGAACACCATGGGAAGATACATGAAATCATATGAGGCCACAAAGAAGAGGAAATACACTTCCTACACTCAAATCTGCGTTTACATGGACATATCGAAGACTCTACCAGGCTCAGTAACCCTAGAATATCAGGATGAAGACTGTAATCAAACAATGGACTATGAGCATATTCCTTTCCACCGCAGAAAATGCCACGAGCATAGTCATCTCTTCTGTGATTGTCCCTTGAATGCCCAAAACCCAAAAGTAGGGGAGGAGAAGCAAAAGGATGGTTATACTACAGTTACAAGAAGGAAAAAACAACCCCCCAGGAAAAACAAAAAAATCAAGAAAGCACTCAGAAGATCCCCACTAGAAACTCCTTCGACATTCTCAACCAACTCCTGGAGGAATAGGAGGTAGGAAATCCACACAAAAAAGACAACTAGGACAAGGAAAAGGGCAAATCCAAAAATCAAACAGAACCAACCAAAGAACATCATCAAAAAACAAGCCCAGCAACCCAACAAAATGTGGACAATCCAGAGGATGGGGAGAAGACTTTAATGCAACTAGATGGACAAGATCTAGCAGATATAGATCTAGAAAAAATGGAAGAGGCCTTAAACAGAAAGGTAATGCAAACCATCCCACTAGAACAAATCAGAAAGGTGCATAAAGTTTTCATTGACTCTACCGCATGATCCACCTCAAGATTAGGGATCTCCTTAGACCCAACCACTAAGCTCAAACGTACCTCCCGTGAAAGTAAGCGTTGAGGCCGAAAATCCACACATCAACTCATTAAGGAAGTAGGGAACTACATGCTCAACTCAGGGAAGATCTAGAGACTCATGGAAGGGTATCTCAATCCACCCCACAACTCATCATGATGAAGATCATAACATGGAATATAAGAGGGATTAATGGAAGATCCAAACAAAGGACTCTTCGAGACAACATTCATGTAGAGAATTCAGACATTCTCCTTTTGCAGGAAACAAAATGTGTCAGGGATGAAGCAGAGGACATATTCCAGCGTTGTTGGAGGACCTATAACTCCACTCATACATACTCAAATGGGGCCATAGGGGGCCTGGAAATCTTGTGGAACCTGACTACAGTCATCATAGACCAACCCTTTTCCACGGTGGGCACACTTATTGCTCACTTTAGAGTAATAGGATTTAACAAAGAAGGGATGATTACAAATTCTTGCGGGCCCCAAAGTGCTCAAGACAAAGATCTGTTCATGGGAAGAATAGCCACTATAAGGGCAATGTTGGGATCATAGCATTGGTTTATTGGTGGTGACTTCAACATCATCCTCACACTGGAGGAAAAGACGAGAGGTACCAAGCGGCTAGACCAGGATAGTGGTAAGTTATGAACCCTCATTGATCAACTTAATTTAATATATATAGAAACTAGAAATGGTATCTTCACCTGGTCCAATCGCAGATCTGGGCATCATCATGTGGCAAGTAGATTAAATCATTTCCTCATCTCAGAATCACTTTTTCTTGAGGATTTGATCATCGAATCCAACATCCTCCCAAAAGTGGGCTCAGATCACTGGTCGATCTCGCTTTGTCTAGACACTGGGGCCATGCCCAAGCTTAAACCCTTCAGATTTGAGAAGTTCTGTCTCACTCACCTGGACTTTCAAAATCTCTCAAAATCCTGGTGGGAACAAGCTGAAATAGACCATGGCACGTGCATGTATAAATTCTAGCAAAGGCTAAAATACTTCAAGGCATAGCTAAAGAGTTGGACCAAGAATGTATTTGGAAACATTTTACAGAGGAAGCAAGAAATTTAGAAAGACTTGGAAGTAATGCAAAAGGTCTTTATTATAGGAGAAAGAATGGTAGCATTGATAATGGAGGAAGAGCAGCTCCGAGAAGAACTAGAAGAGTGGAAGGAACAAGAAGAAATACAATGGAGGCAGAAATCTAGTGTACAATGGCTCAAGGAAGGTGAAAAGAACAACAAGCTCTTCCACATATCCATGGTGCACAAAAGATACATAAATAAAATCACTCAACTAGAAGACAACCAGGGAAACCCCACCTAGGATCACGCAAGCATAACAAATGAATTGACAAACTACTATAAAGATCTTCTAATTGAGCCCATAAAAGACAGAATGTTATTTATTTGCAAGATCACAAGGCACATCCCCTCCCTGGTCACACACGAACAAAATGAAGCACTTACTAGGCCAATTACTCAAGAGGAAGTGGATCAAGTAGTCAAAGAGATGCCCCCTAGAAAATCCACAGGACCAGATGGATTCACAACATACTTCTTCCACTATTGATGGTCATTGATCTAGGAAGAAGTCTGGCAAGTAGTTGAGGAATCCAAAACTTTGAGGCAAGTTATCTTGGCCTTCAACGCCACCTTCCTCACTCTCATTCCAAAGGAAGAAAGGGTTACACATCCTAAGCAATTTCAGCCAATAGCACTCTCCAATGTAAACTACAAAATAGTCACTAAAGTTATCGCCCTGCGAATCAAACCAATCTTGCCATACATCATCTCCAAAGAGCAAGCAGGATATGTGGAGGGAAGGAAAATCATGGACAGTGTCATCGTAGCACACGAGGTCATTCACTTGCTGAAATCAAAGAGAACCCCAGTTATGCTCATCAAGCTCGACCTCTCTAAAGCTTTTGATAGAATAAGCTAGAAATAAATGAGCTCCCTCCTTGAAGCCTTTGGATTTGATAATCTTCGGGTGGCCTCGATCATGCAGCTCACTTCCTCGGCCTTCTTCTCCATCCTTGTCAATGGAGTGCCCTCTCGGCCCTTTTCTCCCTCTCGTGGAATACGACAAGGGGATCCCCTCTCCCCCTTCCCTTTTTTCATAATGGCAGAAGGCCTGGGGTGCTACATCAAAGCCTCAGTAGAGGATGGCTCTCTCAAAAGCCTACCTCTCCACAATCTCCAGCCAGCCCCCTCCCATAGTAAATTTGTTTATGACACCCTTTTGTTGAATACCCCAACTGCCCAGGAGGCTAACAAGATCAAAATCATCCTCACCGTCTTTGCTGAAGATTCAGGAACTTCCTTAAACCTAGACAAGTCATAGCTCTACTTCTTCAATACCCCAATGGAAATTCAAAACCACATATACCGGCTTTTGGGCATCCCCAAGATCTCTCTTCTGTCCAATTATCTAGGTGTTCCCCTTACAGGAGCGGATACATGTAACATTTCCTGGGACATCCTACTGCTTTCCATCTCTAATAGGCTCAGTAAGTGGGCCTTTAGATCACTTAATCTTGCAGCCCGTATGGTTCTTCTAAAGTCTATACTTTAAGCCTTGCCGACTTAACTCTTCATCGCTCTAGCATCCCCCCAGTCTATCATCAGAGCTATTAGAAACCTCCAACATAGCTTCTTGTGGCATGGTCACCATCCGAACAAAAAATGGGCACTAGTAGGATGGGACAAAATCTCCAGGCCCAAATCCTTAGGGAGGCTAGGCCTTAAAGATCCAAGCAAACTCAATCAAGTAATGGGGGCTAAACTTTGGTGGCACTGACTCAAGCATCTCACAGAACTATGGGAAAGAATCTGGAAAAGGAAATACACTCCCAATACCAGAGAGGAGCTTCTAATCAGATTCAATGATCGGATCCATGGATCAAATATCTAGAACACAACTTGGAGTAATAGATCACTCATACATAATCATTCTTTCTAGGAGATTTGAAATGGAGAACACCCCTTTTTTTAGCAAGACTCATGGAAGCAACAACCGCCCCTAACTTCCATATAATATCTTATCCCCCTCTATCAACAAATGCAATCAAGGGACACTCTACATGTAAAGTACTTCTGGAAGGAAAACTCTCTGCAATACCCCTAGTGTAGATGGAAAACTAAACCCCATAAATTACACCTACATGTGGAAATGGACCTACAGGCCTGGAGGGACTGTGCAAATCAATGGAAAATCCACATCAGGGAAGGACAAGACATCCTCAGATGGGGCCATTCCTCAAAAGGTAACTTCTCGATCAAAGAAGCTTACCATCTCCAGGAAAACCACTTAGGGCAACCAAAGGAGCACATATGGAGAAAAATCTGGAATCCAAATTTATGGCCTAATGTTTTGATTTTCCTCTGGTTAATTTCCCAAAAACGCATACTCACTTGGGACAACCTTCAAAAATGAGGGTTTGTAGGCCCTTCAATACGTTCCCTCTGTCAACAACAAGAAGAGACAATGAAGCACTTACTAAACCATTGCAGCCACAGTGAGGCCATTTCGGATATGGAAGCATAACTAATGCGCCACTCCAATAGGAACCAGGCCAACATCATAAGCACCATTGAAAATTGGGAATCAATCTCCTATCAAAATCCAGTTTTAGATTGCATCTGGAAGCTAATACCAAGCTTCACAGTCTGGAAAATTTGGAAAGAAAGAAATAAAAGATTTTTTCGCTCCATTCCCTACCCCCCTCACTCAACTTGGGTGAGGATCCTAAACCTGATCCAGAAATGATCAGAGACAAGCACTAGACCCAGGAGGACCTCAAGTGCAATCTTGTGGAATGTCACATCCTCCAGGCTTGGCAGCTAAATATCATCGATGAAGAAAGAATGATAATCGCAATACTAAAGCTGATTGTAGTCCAAGCACTTGGTCCCCTCCCCCCTGGTTTCGTTAAACAAAACTTTGATGGTTCTTTAAAGGGAAATCCGGGGCTGGTGCGTTTTGGTGCGATTCTAAGAGACAACGAGAGAAAAATTCTACACTTCACAGCAGGTTATTTGGGACTCAATACAAAAAATGTTGCAGAACTCTAGAGCCTACTCAAGGGGGTTAAGTTAGCAATATGTCACAACATCTTTCAGCTCATAGTGGAAGGGGATTCCCAGATCATCATCGAGCTCATCTCCAAAATCATCCATGGTTCACACCCCTCAGAAATATCACCACCTAGCTAGAGATTACTAGGACTGTTGGAAGACTTCAAGTCCTTCCTTCAGCCCCATCTCATTCTTGTCCCCTCCCATGTGAAAAGAGATGCCAACAAAATTGTAGATTGCCTGTCCAACAAGGGAGTGGACTCAAAGGAATATCTAATCCAATGGAACACTCAAATCTCTCCACCGACCATGCTATTGTCTCATTGTCTGGATATCGCCCGAAGAGACTATCCTTCCCCAGATGGGGTGCCACGTAGCCCAAGGGAGGCCACACAACCCTCCCATGAAATCAGCCATAAATATGGTCGACCACCATCCCACACCCCATTCTTGGATGGAGGGTGACCATAAAAGCTTGCAGAAGAAGGGAGTACAACTCCCCCGTGCTAGATTAATGAAGGCCTCGATTATTAATGGTGGGAGGGTGATGGTGAGTATGGGTGGTAGCACAATGGTCATGTCAACCCCTCGATTAAATATCCATCTTGGCCATGGAATTCAACACTTCGCCTCAACACTCTGTTACCTTGCTCGGCCTGGGAGTTTGGTTTTGGCACAATTGATTCTCTTAGTTTTGGTCCAGTTGGTTCTTTGTCCCCCAGGCTCCACCATACTGAGAGAGAGAGGAAATCCCAGGCGAGGTCCTACCTGGTACAGTCGTTCAACCAAGTAGAGACGCTTGCATAATTTGGAGAGAGCTCTGTCAATTTCTCAGAATCAATGAATTGCACAACCACATACTCCTCCAATGGCCTTCGTGGAAGAGGAATTCCCATAGGAACCAATTCAAGTTCCACTGGAATCCCTCCTCAACACGGTCTTGGATGACTACTTGCACCCCAAAACCAGTGTTGTTGTTATAGGTATAGAGGCATCCATGGATGGTGCCACTTGCATTGTTTAGGAGGAATTCCTCCACATGGTCCCATATACCTACATTCTCCCAAGCACCAATGGGGTTGTTACAGGAACAACGACGACCATGTATAGTGCCACTTACATTATTCAGAAGGAGTTCCCCACCGTTGTGCCTCCACCATTGAACACAGTTGAGGAATGCAACTAGACTCCACCCATCCTCTTAATCCTGGAGTAGCTAGAGATTATTTTTAACATCAGAGGTTATATGGCAGACCAACTCCATCGAGACACCCTCATCAGCAGCCGCATTGACATGTTGTTTGATGCCTTTTCAAATGCACTAGCCAAGCAGAGGTGCCTGACCTGCACGCAACCCTTCATGCTCCAGCCTAGCAATGACATCCTTCACAGTAGCGCTCCAGATGGCAGGTTTCATGGTTCTCACAACCCCTCTAATGTTTAAATCTACACAGTTCTTTGAGCATCACTGACACGGTGATGGGGATTTTTTTCTTGTCAACCTGGTCTGGTACTCTATTCATTTCTTTCCTAGTTTTAATTTTTAGAGTTTATTAGTATGCTTAGTTTACACAGATAGTTCTGTCATCACTACCATCCACCACCTGCTCTGGTTTCCAATTGGCAGGGCAAGTGGCGGATGCCCTTTTTTGGTCAAAATCATAATAGGTGACCACCTGTCTCGGTTTCCACTAGTTTGGTGGAATAGGTGGCAGTCCAGTGACATGTATCAATTTTGTACAGTGGCAGCTCATTAATAGGAATTACCTCTTTTTTATTTACAAAAAAAAAAAACTTTATTGAACATTGTAAAACTTGTACATTATATTTTTTGAATTTTGTTTTATAAAAGAATTAATAATTTTTGGAATTTGAACATTGTAAAACTTGTACATTATATTTTTTGAATTTGTTTTTATAAAAAAATTAATAATTTTTGGAATTTGATAATGAAAAAACCCGTTATATGGCATTGTTTTTATCTAATAAAAGAGAAATTAAATGATATTTTGAATTTAAAAAGAAAATTAAATGATATTTTGAATTTAAAAGGAAAACCTTTTAGTAATATTTTTTTATAAATCAATATAAAATTTGGATAAGTTTTTTACATTTGTATATCAAATTGAAAACTTGAAAATGACAGTCACATGTAGGGAGTAATATTATCTTGGTTGATCGTTCAAAGGGGTTGGATCTAGTGGTGGAAAGCATGGATTTTTTCACTATTGGGGAAGGTTCAAGTCCAATGAGGGCCTCTTAACATGGAGCCACGGGGACACCTTGAGGTAGTGGTCGAACATGTGGTTGGACCCAGAGATATAATATTAAATGATATCGTGACCCGTGTACACATAAGTGGATCAAATCCCACTCCTTGTCCTTCAATTTTAAACCCTAAACGGGTTGGATCCAATGGTGGAAAGTGAGGTGTTTTTCACCATTGGGTAAGGATCAATTCCAATGAGGGCCACTTAACATGGAGCCATGGAGACACCTTGAGGTAGTGATCAAACATGTAGTTGCACCCAGAGAGATTATATTAAAAATAGTCTTGTGACTCGTTCACACATAAGCAGATCAAAGTCCAACCCATGTCCTTCAACTTTTAAAATGAGCATCTAGAATTGCAATGGAGCCGCTCATGTGCATGGTCGTGACGTCTAGGGTTTAAACATGGATGCTCTATGCCCCTGCGCTCACCTGTTCTGAATCCCTTAGGATTTCCTCCGTCGTCGACCATGGTGGTGGCCTCCTCTATTTTTGTTAGTGCTCCAAGCTGTGGAGTTGTCCCCTCCATGTCTGTGTGCAGGCTTGTGCCTGTCTCGTGTCATTCCCATGGGACAATATGTTGATGCAGAGGAAGAGTATTACAAATCCATGAGTTTAGTCTGTCACTTAAATGGTTTTTGGTCAAAGTTAGATGATCTCAATAGTTGGATCTTTGTCGCCTGGATCCCTATCATGAAAAAGGAAGCTTTCATTCATCCTTGTGCAAAAACCTTCTTCAATGTTGAGTTCAACATTGAGGAATATTGGGATCTGATTTTCAACTTAGGTCCCTAGTTTTGGGGAAACTCAGGTCCCTAACTTTGGGAAACTTAGGTTCGTACATGAAATCCTGCACTACTTCTTTCAATCCTGCTACTAACATTCTCCCCTGAGTCTCAGTTTGGGTAAGACTCTGTAAATTCTAACCTTGTACAATATCTACTGCAAACCGATATTCAGAAAAGAACATAAAAGATACAATGGAAAATACAAACATTACACAGAGATTTTTCACCTGGAAACCCAAACCGGGAAAACCAACATATATTATAGTGATACACATTGTGTTACATTGTTTACAATACAATATACATATAGGAGCCAGCGGCATCCAAAACCCTAACCCAATGACCTGGATTAGTCCAAAACCCTAATT